>JAHXMU010000683.1:5091516-5111479 GCA_019455685.1 Philornis downsi | reverse complement strand
GGTGCCCCATGGTATGTTAGGAATGATAACATACACAAAGATTTAAATATTCCTTATATTTTCGAGGAAATGAAAAAATTAAGCAGGTCATATGTATCGAAGTTGTCCTACCACTCAAACCCACTCGCTCAAAACCTTCAGCATTTTCTCGGTCATATACGGCTAAAAAAGAAAGGACACGCTAGACTTGGTCCGGTGATAAACAGATCTGTTCGCCAAAAACAAGATCCGGCAATGGCAGGATACTTTAGTTTAAGATAGGATTAAGATTTGAATACATATTGTAAATTTCGTAAGAAAGATCCAATAAAGAAAATGAATGAAAAAAAAAAAAAAAAAATTTTTAATAAGCAATATTCTTGAAGGTGAAGTTTGGAAATAAAATATTCAGTTCAAATAAACTCACCAAGGACAAAGCATGTCTTTTTATTAACTGGCGAAATCTAAAATTACAAAAACAAAAAAGTAAAATTTAAAAAGCAAGAGAAGTAAAAACAAAAACAGAAGGACGAAACAAAAAAGCAAAAATTATAAAACCAACGAAAGTAAGCTAAATAAAAGCAAAATACAAAAAAAAAACCAAAGAAACCAAAACAAAAATTTCAAACCATCTTGTCACCAGAGCTTCGCCTGGGCCGCGAAGGAAAAATACTTAACAAAAGGGCACTTAACAAAATCATCACTCATCTCTTATCAAACCAAAACTAAAAATTAAAGACCATCTTGTCACCAGAGCTACGACTTAGCCTGGGCCGCGAGGAACAAACTTTCAACAAAAAGGATACAGCAGAACATCCCTCATCACTCTACCTAAGACATATTAAATAAACAAAAAATGTAAGCGTACTGCTCATTAAGTGATTAGAGTAAAAATAAAGTGAAAAACACAATTTATTTTAAATTTAAAACCTTACGTGGTATTGATATAATTTGTTTCAACTTAATGAGTGTAGAGAGTTTAACAAGTGTGTTAGAAAGGTTAAACATTAGCAAAAAAATGAACGCAGAAGAAGTGTCAAAAATTGTAGAGTCTGCTTGCGAGTAGCTGCGCAGGCACAAAAACTTGAATTTGATAAAAAAATCGAAGAACTATCAAATCAGTTAGTCTCTTTCGTAAAAACTGAGGTAAAAACATTTGTAGAGGCCAAAATTTACCCTTCAATAAAGTGCGATGAGCCACTAGATGCGGTGAAATCTTTGCCTGATTTCGAAGGCAAGATTGAAAATTATGTCTCCTGGAGGCAAGCAGCTCATACTGCCTACAAAGTGTTTGAAAAATATGATGGTAGCTCGAAGCACTGTCAGGCTATCGCCATAATCCGTAATAAGATAAAGGGACCCGCGGATGCGGTCCTAGCCTCATTCAACACTGTGTTAAATTTTTCAGCTATTATAGCGCGGTAAACTGCTTTAGCAATCAAATAATTATAGAGGAGGCCGACTATTCTTCCTCTAAAAACTTTATTCTTTTTGGAAGTAAGACCAGACATGTTG
This sequence comes from Philornis downsi, assembly GCA_019455685.1. Lineage (NCBI taxonomy): Eukaryota > Metazoa > Arthropoda > Insecta > Diptera > Muscidae > Philornis > Philornis downsi. The sequence continues at coordinate 5,109,985 of JAHXMU010000683.1, read as the reverse complement.
TGCACTTCTCCGATAGAAATGAACTGATACCGAAAATATATGATCTAGTGAACGCGGGCGTTGTTAACGCAATACATTGCGAACTTCCCATCTTAGCTCATATTCAAAATAGTCTGGTGAGGTACTTCCCAGCCACAAAATTTAGATATTGTGGTAAACTCGTTCTGGACGTCTCAAACGAAGGGGACCCAATTGTAATACAGAACACAATCGGGCTCATAGGGCAGCACAAGAAAACGTTAAACAAATCTTGTTAGACTATTACTTTCCTAAGATGACAAAATTGGCTAGTGAGGTGGTCACAAATTGAGATCTGTTCAAAAGCCAAATATAATCGACATACAGAGAAATGTGTCATGTGGGAGACTATCGTGCGTTCATACTCTGGTGAGGTTTTGCATATTGATATTTATCTACAGACAAGAAATATTTTCTAACCTGTGTGGATAAATTTTCGAAATTTGCTGTTGTCCAACCAATACAATCCAGGACAGACGTAGGGGACCCCATTCTTCAGTTAATGAATATTTTTCCAGAAACAAACATAGTTTTTTGTGACAACGAAAGGTCTTTGAACTCCGAAACTATTACAAATATTTTGAAAAACCGATTTAATGTGAAAATAATTAACTCCCCACCATTGCACAGTACATCAAACGGTCAGGTTGAAAGGTTTCATAGTACTCTCGCGGAAATAGCGAGTTGTTTAAAATTCGAGAGGAAGATCAATGATACTGTGAACCTTATTTTGCAGGCGACAGTTCAAATTAACTCACCAAAGACAAAGCATGTCTTTTTATTAACTTATATAACGTTCAAGATGTATGCTATACTGAGATTTATTAAAAAAAATACTAAAGATTTTAAAGACCCTATTGAACTGAAATCCTTCGTCAAGAGTAATTTAGAATATTGTTCTTTAATTTGGAATCCCTTTTATGTAATTCACTTAGATAGAATAAAAAGAATTTAAAAATTATTCTGCAAATATGCTTTTAAACACATATATACTGGGCTATTCACTATTTCAAATAGGAAATAAATTGGTGAATTTTCATTGTTCTAGTCGTGGTTTACGCTCAGAACGTTTCTTTTGTGAAAATTATCAATGAAAAAATTACGAGGATTATGAACCAATTTTCCATTTAGATAAAAATTATTTTCAATTTAAATTTTACTCAACGTGTATTAACAAAAAATGTTTTGTTTACAGTGGACTGAGTGAATGAATACATAAATATAAATAATAATTGATGGGATGTTTTTCTTGGCTGGAAGGACATTTTAAGGGCGCCATGAAATATACCAAATGTTCCAAATATTTTATTTGCGCTAATGCACAATATTTTAGTTACGTTGTAGAAAAAGCGTAGCGGGCAAAAAGTTTTCCAAAATATTTCCAAATTATGTAGTTGTTAAAATATCTAATTATTCACACCAAGGTTTTCAATTTAGTATGTCAACTGCGCAATTTTGACGACTTAAACATCCAATTGCCACAAAAAATCAAACAAAGGTTATGTCTAGTTGTTGTAATATTTAAATACGAATGGAAAATACTAATTAAGCGTGTTTGAAAATTATTATGTATTAGCATGGCATATAAAGACCTATACCTTTTTTTGGTTCAAATAAATTTGGATACAATTTCATTTATTTTGCGATTTATTTCAGTGGAAGTAATCTTATTTTTGTTTGGTGTATTATATTATTTCGAAACAAATCCCAAAGCTTATTTCATGCTATGTTTGGGATTTACTTCATTATATTTGGAAGAAATTCCATTTTTTTATACAAGAATTTATTTCATATTTTTGGGTCGTTATTTCATTGCGAATTATTTCTTTTTTCATTCGGTTATTGTTTCATTTGTGGACTATTTCATTTGGCCCTTATTGCACCATATAGATTTGGGAAATCCTAAACAGTATTGCAACTTTTTAATTATTTAGAAAACACTCAAACACTCAAAAAAAAAAAAAAAAGCGTTGACAAAATTGTGTCATATTTCTAAACGGTGTCCTAACAAGAACGGAAGATTTAAATTTGGCGCCATTCAAAGTGTCATTGTTTGACATTTGAACAATTGTTATTGTTTGCTAGTAGAAGGTACGAGGTTAGTAAAAATGGAACGCATTCTCATTGTGAAATTGGTTTACCAAAATGGTGAAAGTTTTGCGGCTACAGTTCGCAAATTGTGATCTGTTTGGGACCACAATAATGTTCCAAAAGAGTCAACTGTAAAGACATTAATGGATAAATTTGCTAAAACTGGGTCTATTAGTGATGTAAAGATAACAACTTTGCAGCGAATTTTGACGAAAGATTTGCATCTTCATGCATACAAAGTTCAATTGACTCAGGAACTGAAGCCAACTGACCATGGACAGCGAAGGGAGTTCGTTAGTTGGTTATTGGAGAGACAACATGAAAATACTGATTTTGCCGATAAAATCATCTTCAGTGACGAAGCCCATTTCCATCTTGATGGCTTCGTCAATAGGCAGAATTGTCGCATTTGGGGTGAGGAAAATCGTCGAGTGATTCACAATAAGCAAATGCATCCTCAACGTGTCACTGTGTGGTGTGGATTTTGGGTTAGAGGAATCATTGGACCTTTTTTTATGAAAATGAGGCATGTCAAGCGCAAAAAATCAATGGTGTTCGGTATCGTGAAATGATAACCAGTTTTTTTTGTGCCTAGAATTAAAGAAATGAATGTGGAGGGCATGTGGTTTCAACAAGACGGCGCCACATGTCATACAGCCAGAGAAACAATTTCATTGCTGCATCAGCCATTTAAATCTTGCGTTCTTGTTGGGACACCCTATATGAATCAACTCATGCTGTACTCTATAAATTTACTATTTTAAATGGTATCTTTTTAAAACTTAGCACATAACCTAATTATAATAACATGTTTAAAAAAAACATTTTTTAATTTAAAGTTAGTAGGCTGCAGTATATTTTTGATCATTTCGCTGCTTTACAATTTTCTATAAAACCCCTTTTGCTATCGCCCCTTTGCTATCTTTCCTACAATTGACCGAATTAAAATATGTATTCTTTCCTACATATCTTCAATCAGTTGTACGAAATTTTTCTCGTTTTAGCAAATATTATACATTTAATAAACTATGTTCTAAGAACGCAAAAGGGGGATGTCGCCACGCCCATTCGCTTTTTTCTCCCATACAAATTTACTGATTTATCATTGTTAAATCTTTACCGTAATACCCCACTTAGAGCCTGAACTTACTTAAATTATTGTTAGTTGTGTTACAATGCTGGATTTTCCTTATTTAATCTATATATCTCCAGATTCGTTTCATTAATTTCATTTCACTACATTGCAATATATATTTTGCATATTCTCTATTATGTATACCTTTGACGTTCTATATTCAGTATAATTGAGCTCGCATTAAGCATTTATGAATAACAATGGACTGCCCTGCCACGCTCCTTGCGACACCACGCATACAAACTGGTTCTTCTTCTTAGGTAGCGACTGGAATAGACATACTTATCCATTATACGCCGCCCGTAGAAAATGATTTCAAGCGCTTCGATCTTCTGCGCTTCTCCTCTAACTCGTCACACCAAGTTTCGATAGTATTTCAAAAGCCTGGTCCTTCCAACGGAGGTTTGATCGCCCTCTTCTGCGCCGTCCATCGAGTTCGTTGTCGATAACTTTCCGTGCCGGAACATTTTGGTCCATCCGCACAACATGACCCAACGCAATCGCTGTATATTAATACGTTTGATTACGTCGATGTCGGCATATAGCTCATACAGCTCATTGTTCATGCGATGCCGATACTCTCTGTTAACAATGAGTCCATATACTTTCGGGAGTATTTTCCTCTAGAAAACTTCCAGTACTGATTCGTCCGCTTGCGTCATAACCCACGATTCTGTGCCATATAACAAGACAGGTAGAACCAACGTCTGGCACAGTCGGATTTTTGTTTGTCGAGAGAGGGCTGTCATTAAATCTCTTGCTTAGCCCATAGTAACATCTGTTAGCAAGCAATACTCTCCTCTTTATCTCTATGCTGACATCAATCGTTTTGTTTACAGCAGAACCGAGGTAGATGAATTATTCCACCACTTCAAAATTATAGTTGTCAACGTCCACACAGCGTCCCAAACGAGCAGACTCTTTGTTCGTTGAAACCAACAACTTCGTTTACCACTGGACCCATTTCCGCTTTTTCATTCTTGATGCTTGAGAAAGCTGCAGTAACATCTCGCAGTTTTCTGCCAATAATGTCCATGTCATCTGAATATGCGAATAACATGGCTTTTATTAAAGATGGTACCAGTCGTGTTAACTGCAGCTTTTCTCATAATCATCTCCAACAGTATGTTGAAGATGTCGCACAATAGGCTGTCGCTCTGGCTAAATGCTCGTGCGGTGTAAAAAGGCTCGCTTAAATCTTTGCCTATCTTTACTGAAGACTTCGTGTCAGTCAGCGTCATCCTACAAGGACGTATAAGCTTCGCAGCAATTTCAAACTCGACATGACCTCATACAGTTTTTGCCTTATCGGGCTGTCGAAGGCAGCTTTATAATCGACGAAAAGATGGTACGTGTCGATCAGTTTTTCTTGGAACTTCTCCAGAATTTGTCGTAGTGTGAATATCTGGTCAGTTGTTGATTTACTAGGTCTAAAGCCACACTGATAAGGCCCAATCAGGTCTCACATATCACACTCGACAGGACCTTATAAGCAATGGGTAAAAAAATGATACCGCGATGGTTTTTACAAACATCTGGATCGCCTTTTTTAAACACAGAACACAGTACACTCAAATTCCAATCATCGGGCACGTTTGCCTCGAGCCAAATCTGATAAACAGGTTGCATCAGCTCATCGCCATCAGTTTTAAACAGCTCTGCTGGCAGGCCATCAGCGCCCGCAGCTTTGTTATTCTTAAGCCGCAATACTGTTGTTTTGATCTCTGTTTGGCTCGGAGCTGAGCAGTTTATGCCATCGTCGATAATAGGGGTGATTTCCTCACTCGTGCTGCCATCCGGAACTAAGAGCTTATAAAAAGGTTCTCTCCATAGTTGCACATTCTGCATATCTGTGATCAGATTTTCCTCGCTGTCCTCACAGAAGGGAAGCTCTGTTCCATACCCTGTACTTCTTACCTTTTGGCAGAATTTTCGGGCTTCACGTCTATTCCTGTACCTTTCTTTTTCCTTACTCTCACGCTCCTTCCATAACCGCTTCTTGCGCCTAAAGTGTTTGTGTGACTCTCTTCTCTGCACCTTGTAGCGTTCTCTAACTGCAGGCGTTACAATTGGCTGCAACGTTGCTCTGTATGCAGCATCCTTTTTCTCAGACACTATGCGACATTCTTCATCTTACCAGGGCTTGCCGGTTTCTCATACCCAAGCATGGTTTTTGTAGCAGTTGCCATAGAATGCGCAATATGTTGCCATATCAGGATCATTGGCGTTTAGTTGTAGTAGTTGTGAGAGTTTGGTGGAGTAGGTTGTGGTTATCTCAAGGGTACGCAGCCTAGCGGCTTCGAGCTTCCTTTGTGCGTGGTTACGAGCATTTTTCGTTCTGGTTAATCTCGTACATACCTTAGCTGCAACTAGGTGCTGATCCGAGTCAATATCAGCACCACGAATCACTCGCACGTCCATGACGCTAGAAGCATGCCTTCCATCTAGTACCACATGATTAATCTGATTCCACGTGTTATGATCAGATCGTGGCCAGGTCATATGCTCTTTCTGGGCACTCTTTCGTCGGGGCATGTGCACAGATCAACGTAAATAATAAAAATATTTCGCTTTGATGCGGATAGGGGCAATACGGTCACTTATAGGGCTAAGCCCTTCACAAAAATCGGTAGTGTCTTTACGTTTTCCAAACAAAGGAATTGAGATAGTTGTAATTTTGCTCCTTTTGTTGTTATCTATTTCAGAGTTTTTTTTGCAGCAACGCAACAGAACGTTGGGTGAAGGTATAATTGTGTAATCCGGTTAATCTGACTGTACTTTCTGTACTGGTTTCTGTATCTGTATGCTGAAGTTATAGCTAAAAAGTAACGTTGCTCGAATTATCACAAATTTCACACAGCTACAGCAACCAAACGACTTTTGACAAGCTGCAGTTTTTGCAGCAAGTACAAGTCGTTTTACGTCGCAGTTTAAAAGATTATCATAATGGAATTCTAACACAACAGTGTTGTTGCTTTGTATTTTCCGGAAAATCGCAAGCAGCCATTGTTGATGACTTGCGATTATTATTTGCGACCAAAATGGTTCCGTGTCGGCCTATTACACATTATAGTGATACCGGTAGCATCGGAAAACAAAAAAAAAAAAAAAAAGAAACAACATGGAGGTGGACATTAAAAAACAGCAACGTCGCCGCAAATGGTTCGAAAGGTAAAGGCCAGAATTCTACGTAATCCACGACTACGATTGAAGAATTTTTATGGCTTAATAATGTGTAAATAACTAAGACAACAGCAACTCGTTTTTATTGAACAAAGTTTGAAATTAAATCAACAAATTTACCCTGAAACAATACTTTATTTAAATAAATTTTGCCGACCCCTAAATACTTATTGGCACAATGCAGTTACAATCAATTATTGCTCTACTTAGAGGAGTAATAGGACAGAACTTTAAATATTTGCTGAAATACATAAAACAGTCATGTAATGGCTCGGTATCCATCCATTCCATTTTACTTAGAAAAGGGTAAGAGCGAAATTAAACCACAATTTTTATCAAAACATGCAATTGGGATTTAACCTCTATTAACTTTGTCTTCTTCTCCTCTACCTCTTGATCATATCATCATCACCATCATCAATGTTGACTAATTTTTCTGTTTCGCTTTGTCTGCCACAAAACCTTGACCAGCTCATACAATAGACCAGGAATTTGATGACTTGGTCGTGGTTTCTTTCATTGGAGTGGCTTAGTTGCGGGAACCCTTTCAGCGACTTTGGACAAGTAATCATTATGGTTTTTATTTCTTCCCTTTTCTATTTCTCTTTTTTTTTGTGTTTTCAGTGCGCATTTTATATTCATGGTCCTGCTTTCTGCTGAGAACTTGAGCTTTTTTCTGCTTGCATTAATACGCTTTTCTTCGTAAGTAATATTGCAGAACAAATTGTTGGTTCTGTAGTCTTCTCTGAACTAGTGCGTGAAAGAAGCAAAATTATGTTAAAGATATGCAGGAGAAAATGCCATCATCATGGTGGTAAGAAGATAACTTACAACGACTGCCATGAAAAAGTTGAGATGATGTTTGCAAGAAGAGGATAAAAGCACATACTCATGCACAAACTAAAATGTGGGAAAATCACACCAATACCTTTTGTATTATCATTGGTGAAGGAATGTGAATCACAACCGAAAAATATTCATGTATCAGGAGTATGATGAGTGTGGTGTCCTGGAGAGGAGGAATGGTTAGTATAATCGTCTAATGTGCTTAAAGTCCAGATTAGGTGCTGTGTTTGGTCATAAACAGAATATCCAAAACATTAATCATTATGGGTTAAGTCTTTTTTACTTAGCTAATCAGAAAAATTCAAATAATTTAATTTAAATAATTTATCCTGAATAATCTAGTGCAACAAATGAATTTAAGGACTTAACCCAAAACAGATTATTATCAAAGTTCGTCAACAAAACTTTCTGCTTTCCACTTTCTCGTTATAATTCTTTTAAAGACCCAAGAAGATTTCATTCTAGAATTAGAAACAACTTTTTACGATTTTTCTTTACCAAATCATAAACCACTCAGAATTTCGCACCATATTCATCATTTTTAATATATCCTTTAGCCAAAAAAACTAAAATTGTAAAATTTTACATATTCAGTTTACGGTACAGGAAATGGAGAACCTTTTTCGGAAGATTTGCTGGCTACGGTATTTTCGAGAAGTTTGCAATATGCACTAAGCAACAAAACTGGCATTTTGTGCCCAAAAACGAATGTTGAAATGTCACATCTGGCAAAATTTGATAAAAGTTTTTATTTTTGTAAAGTTGACGTATTTTATATCTGCGACAAAATTGTGAAATATAAGGCAAAAACGAAACCAAAGCTTTATTTAGCATAGTTAGAATGATCCTATTTAAGTCAAATATTTCTCGTCTTCTTCAATAATTTATTGCCATTTTGAAGGCAATTCCATTATGCTCTTCTTTTAGAACCCCCCATTTCTATTGACAAAAACCTATGATAGTTGATTTTCTCAAGCTTTCCTTAAGAAGAATTATTATAAAATGGATTCATAAGAACTTCATAAGCCTTCTCTGAAGACAATTCCTCTTCTATTGACACGGTCTAATTGTTGACAGTACTAGTCCGAATTAAGAGTTTGACGATGGGGGCTGCTCATAGTAGATAATTCCCAGCCAAAACTACCAAAGACAAAGCAAAACATTCCTGGCCGTCAATCATTCCTAGAGAACAGGTTGGACTGGCTTACCACTATACGATCACAACTGTTTTCGCTTGACGTTGTCGTAAGTGAGCTTCTTTTTATATGCAGCTTTATTCCAAAAGATTTTTTGTGCTCCTGGGCAATCAAAGCAATACCTACTTGTTGGTCGGACTTGATAGTTTCCATTATTCTGAAGACATTTCGGCCACGATCGACGACACCAAAATTGGGCTTTGATTGGCTTTTACAACACTTACAAGGTCCGTAAGTGTTATTCATCAAAAGCGTTATTTATCAAAGAAAAACTGTAAAATATGGCGTATTTTCTCTTCGCTGGTGTCAACTTTTGATGCGCGTCCAAGCAATGCTCAATTAAGCAATCACAAAACTTCGCAATCAGTTTTTTTTGTAGAAAATCATATCTTAATATCACTATTTAGTGTAACACGATAATATTTGTACAACGCGAGCCACAGATTAATAAATCCATTACTAAATCCGGAGGAATGAAAGTATACAAGGCTGATTAAAGGGACTGCCAAAATTCTTTCTATCGCCAAGTTGATACAACTGTCCTCTATACTAAAGCGGAATTTGAGCGCAATCTGTCGTTTAGTCTATTTACAGTGTTCGATTTTGTCAGTTCATCCCAGATGTGTTTTGCGATTTTTACAATTTGTCGCAAATATTGTATTGCAAATAAAGCTGTGCTCAAAATGGGTGCCGCGCTTGCTTTCAATAGAACAAAAACAGCGTCGTGACGATGTTTCAGTAGAGTGTTTGGCGATATTTCACCACAACAAAGCCGAGTATTTGCGTCGATTTATAAACATGGATGAGACATGGATCGACCACTTCACAACGTTGACAAAGGAACAGCCGAAGTAGTGGACTGGAATAGGAGAATCGGGAATTCAAAGAAGGCGAAGACGATTCAATTTGCACGCAAGGTCATAGCGTTTGTTTTTTGGGATGCGCATGGAATTATCTTCAGAAAAGAAAAACCATCAAAGGCGACAATTATGCTAGTTTATTGCAGCGTTTAGGTAATGCAATCATGGAAAAAGGCCACTTTTAGCGAAAAATAAAGTGTTGTTACGTCAAGTCAATGCTCCAGTTCACACATCCGTTATTGCGATGGGCAAAATTAATGAATTAAAGTTCGAATTGCTTCATCACGCACCTTATTCGCCAGATTTATATCCGAACTTGAAAAAATGGCTCGTTGTAAAAGATTTGCCAACAATGAAGAGGTGGAGTCTGCAGTTGATGGCTATTCTAAGTAGTTTGACAGTTCTTACTATAAACAGGGTATAGAAGCTATTGAATACCGCTGGAGAAAGCGTACCGAGCTGAAAGAGGATTATGTTGAAAAATAAAGAAAATTTTTTCTAACTTTTTTGTGTCCTCTTTGTTGCGTCGGCTAGTGTTGGGACCGCCCTCTCAGGAGTATGTTTAAAATATTCTCAAAAGCTTAAAATGAAATACTGCTTTAATAAAGATGTCTCGCTGGTTTATTGGCCGGTACTTGGGTACATGGCCCTCGTAGATATGGCTAAACTCCCTTTTGTTGTCTTGCGAAAGAACGACAGCAAAAGCGCAATAATATTAACAACAACAAAACCATCGAAATGCCTCAATAAAAAAGGAGTGCAGAGAAAATAATTAAAAACGCAACCTTGATGAAAAGAAAATGAAATGCTTACGAAGCATTAAGAAATTACAAAAGACCCACGTTAAAACTAAAATGGCAGACAACAAACGATGAAAAAAAATGAGAAAACCAACGATAGAAAATTTAACGAAAATGGTGAAGGAACCAGTGTCATCTTACTGGCGGGCAAACGGATGGAACGGTGCTTAGAAGATATAACGTTGGATCTGAAGACGATGGGCTGGGAAAAGTCAAGTGGGGAAAAGGCGGAAAAAGCGCATTTGCATAGATGAGTACATGAGTTCAGTTGTTAGAACAATAGCGAAAACAACAGCAACAACAATGACAGTGTACATTATTTGGAGCGGCGAACAACGTCAACATAAAAATAGACAGAGGGTCTAAAATAAAGTTTCTGTTCAGTTGCTTATCCATTTGTATGTGTTTGTGATTCTGCCGTAGCTGCAAACGAATCCTCTGAACAAATTTTAAAACGCTTTATTTATTTTTTGCCTATTAAAGAGGGCTGGTATTGGCGGCAGGTTAAAAACAAAAGAAAAACAAAATAGATTCCCTCGCGTTCTTCGAATAAGATATTAGAGAGCTTCTCACATTCAGTGCGCTTACACGTACGGACTCTAATTTTAGACTCACCTAACGGAGCCAACAGTTTAACAACGATTCCTAACGTCATAGTTTGAGAGGTATTTACTAGACTTGACGATTACCCGAATGATTGATAGTAGTATTGGAACTCGAAACCATGATGTTATGCATGGTAGTTTCGTGTTCTAACCTCCACGCTACAGCCGGTCGTAGGGTAATAAATGGGGCAAAGAAATAACAAGGGGGAAGCACAGGTCCGAAAATTTGCGCCTACTTTAAAAAAACGATTGCTATGGAATGTTGTTGGTTATGTCATTTCAATTAGGATGAAGCGTGTTTCTGGAATTTTGAAATTCTGTCAACAGGTATTGTTATTAAATAGCGATTAGGCCTCAGATGTAAACTTGCAAAATTTTAGTAGATGGAATAATATCTTAGGATTTCAACTGTAATTAGAGCATTTGAGAAACTTATACGAAAAAGTCTTATATTTGTTATTTTATAGGAAATAAGCATCACAGAACACCGTTTGAAATAGAATAAACTTCGGCTGGGCCGAAACTTACATAGCTGCAACTATGGACAGTAATCGACAGTGGCGAACAGCGTATCTTTCCATACATGATAAATTAAATTATAATATTTATTCAGTGGAAAATCAAATTTTTGATACTATTGAATAACCGCACCAACAGCAGCGACACTTGCGGATGTATGTAAGCTAGAGCTGTTCCTTCGATACCATTAAATATTGATTTTAATTAGGGAATAAATGGTAAAAATATTGGAGAAATGCCGAAGGAAGACTTGGATGTAGCCTTTGTTTTATTAAATCGAGTCAATTCCTTCAAATTGTAATACTTGCAAGTAATAGCATAAAGGACGTGTGAGCGTGCCAAAAAATCCCACTGTAATTGGATTTTGCCTGCTTTTTTCAATAAAAGTGGTGCACTTCAATACCGCTGTATATTGATATTTATTAAAAAGCGAAATTATTTGCAAAAAAATTAGGAAAATTTACGGGCTTAGTCTTTGAATGAACAAGTACGCAAGTTTTTTTTTAATTTCCAACTTATAAATATGAGGGAATTTTATTATAAATTTCAGCTTCCTAGATCGTCATCTCAAAAGACAAGCGGACAGATGGGTAGATGGAGCGAAAGATTTTTACGATGAGTGTTCTAGTTGTTACAAGTGGAATGACAAAATGAGCACATCACCTACTCTATACAAGTATATTTGAAATAAAATTGCATACACTTTCAGTAAAAATAATGAATACAGATTGTAAGTGCAATTTGTAAGTTTTCCCTGTTTCTCTTTTACAACGAAATGCCAACAATAACATATTTGAATGAGATAAAATAATGAATTGAAAATCTTTCAATATTTCATAACAAACCGTTCCGGCGTGCGCTGTATGTGCATTGTATGAATTTCGTTCGTTAGCGTAACAAATTTCATACGTTTATCTCTATTATGCAACAAATTTCATACGTTTATCTCTATTAGTATATGAGATATGGTCGTTTAAATCTTTATGTGGTATGGGTGGAGTTACATTCTTTTTCTAATCATAACCTAACAAAGTATATACATAATTCGTGAATGGGAGTAACATGCTCTAAAGTGTGGTAGCACCTACTTTTTGCTAAGACATGTATCTTTCTATATCGACGGTACATGTATCAAACCTCAATTAATTCATGAAATATGACTGGGTTGTATCGATGGTGTCAATCCCCTTTTTGTAATCTTAAGTTAACATAGCTTATGATAATTTCGTGACTGATAACAACAAATTGCTCAATTTTTATGACGATCTATCAGTTACATTGATCGTTTTAATGAATTATTAAAGAGAGCGTGGGGCTAACCAGGTTTTGTTGTCTCATTTTTCATTTTATACCAAATATTGCCGACTCTCTCCATTTTTTGTTTCAAAAGTAAAATTAAATAAAACACACTTCAAACTATGATTTCAATGAAATTTTCATCTCATACAATGTCATTTAAATGGCCGCCTCTGAATTGTTTGCAGCAGTGGTTCCTTACGGTTTTGACCACTTTTTGTTCATTCCGAGCGGTATCTCGGCGATAACGGTACAAATGTTAGTTTTAAAAGCCCCAATGTTTAGGAATTATCCATGTAGACACGGCCTTTGACATAGCCCCAGTCTAATGGCGTCAAATCGGATAACCTTGGTGGCCAATTTAACTTCCCATGCAATATACAAAATCGGATGTTTTTCTTGGCTTGTGGCACCGTCTTGTTGGAACGACACATTGTCATAATCTTCAATTGCAGGCCAAAAAAAAGTCGATTATCATATGGCCAGCGCTCTGAATTGATGGTTACCATTTCTCCAGCGTCATTTTCGAAAAATACGGCTTAATGACACTCAGATGCAATCACTTTTTGTTCTCCGAGCCTCTTATGCAACAATTTTACTTGTTAACGTAATCACTGAGTGAGAAATGAGCTTCATCGCTGAAGAAAAATTTGTTCGAAAAATGAGCATTGAAAGCCTGTTGTTGTAGCATACAATCAGCAAATCTATGGCGATAGGAATGGTCATCTGGCTTCAATTGGCGCTTGAGTTAGACTTTATATTTCTGGAGGTGCAAATCTAAAAGCAAAATATGCCATAACGAGCTGTAAGATAGGCCAAATTGCTGAAAACGCCATGGAGTCGGCAAATTTGTATTATCCGCCACACTTCACAAACAGAGGTGATATTTTCGGCAGTGCGCACATTGCGATGATGCACAGGCCTGACCACATCTGTAACTCTTCCAGTTTTTTAAAATTTCTTTATAATCTTGGTAATTCCTTGCACAGTAGAATGATTATGATGACCATAATCACCCCGCAACGCACGAAAAGTGCCCACGTTTAAATCATCACTTTTGTAGTAAGTTTTAACTATTTTTACGTGTTCTTCTATTGTCAAGTGATCCACATTCGTAAGTGACAAGCTTTTCACTAAATAAACAACACTTCAGATTACAGGTGTTTAACAGCTACTAGCCTTGCCAGACCTGTGTTTCTTTCTACACCAGAAGCATTCCTTCCAAATCTTTTCTGTATATCTATAATAATTCCTTAGATATAGTCATTCAAAATTGTAATTTGTATGGGCGGTGCTATACCCCTTTATCCAATCAAAACCTAATATAGCCTGTGAAAATTTTATGACAATCGGTCTATTAGTTTAGACGTCGATACAAAAATAGAAATATACAAACATTTAATTTTGTACATATATATATTTGTAATAATACGAGTAATTAATATTTAAAAATAGAATTAATACATTTTTAATATCGTTGACATTATTATTTTTTGGTTTGATATCGTTTGTAAGTCTAAAGCCGGAAAATGTGTATGCTTACTGCATGTGTGAAGCTCGGCTATATGACACTAATGGGCCGCAAGATAACTCGTCTTTGTAATGAGGCTTATGAAATCGCAGACCTAATTATGTTCCTGATAAATGGAGCTTTCAAAATTTATGAGAAATAGGGGTTTCCGAACTTTCAACATCAATGTCATCAATAGATATCATTTTGTCCTAAATCATCTTAAGAAAAAGTTGTCAGCTCTAATCCAATAACAGTATTTCAATTACCAAATCGTTGCGAAAGGAATTACAGTCACAAATGTATCTTTGGTTATGTAAAGTGGCATCATTTCTCTGGTTGCTGACTTTTCTTGTTTTGTTTTGATGGGTGGATTTGCACTTTTCTGGAATCCGTATTATGGATTGTAGTCTGATTTCGAGATCGGCATTATAATTTTTATCATCAATTACAATTTCTTGAAGACGCTCAAACTTTCCCTTTTTGAACTCTCGCTCTGTCTCTCCCAACCTGAGCTAATCTCCAAAACTCTGACTTGAATCCAATGATCCTGTTGTTTCAGAACAGAGTGTACTTTAGTTAGTTATTATACGATTGTAATGGATTTTTTATCTATGGTGCGTTGCATGGAGAAAAGAATTTGAAGTGTCTCCCATTCCCATTCGTTGCACCAAGAAGATCTCAAAAAACTACTACTTGCACCGAAGTTTTGGTCGCCCTCTTTTAAGTCACTTATCGAACTCATTGTCGAAAACTTTTCATGATCCAGCACACATCGATGTCGATATACAGCTGCTACAACTTAAGATTCATAAGGTAATACTTCCCATCTTTTCATGAATTTTATTGTTAATTCTGCGTGGTATAGAAAGGTATTAGTAGTGTTTGGTAAAACTGGACTTTTACTCGTCGAGGAGGGCTTTATCATTAAATCGCTCACTTAGGTGCTCTATAAAAGCACCTATTTGCGAGCAGTACCCTTCTATTACAATTTTCTTGGCTTACATCATCTATTTAAATATATCATGTAGATTCCCAAACGAGCAGGCTGGTTACTGACTAACAATCAATGCTCGATAAGACCGCAGTATGTATATTGCAGTTTTCGAATATCGAAGTCTGTTATCATCGTTCACGGGAATACCAAACTTAGCCATGGATAAACAAAATTTGTATAGTATGGGACTCTCGAAGACAACTTTGCCGCCAAGAAGATGGTATGCGTTGATCTGTTCTTCTTGGGGTTTCCACGGTAATTTCCGAGGTCTAAAGTCGCACTGATAAGGACCCATCAGTTCACATAAAATAGACTTCCGTCTTTTAAATATTACACTAGGCAGAAGCGATGCGAAAACCATTGATATCTCCATAGTTAAAACATCTGTTTTGATCAGATTGCAATCATCGTTAAGTCAGTTTACACTATGCAACAAAAGAAGGCTTTTTGTCCCCAATAGTTTTGTTCGAAGGCCATAAATACTGACTCGGTGCTGTCCAACCTATGCTATAGTATATAACTCAAATGATTTCTTCAGTTTTGCTGGTATGGTATTTTGGCAGAATTTTCAGGCTTCTTCTCTATTTCTGTAGCTTTCTATATCATCGCTACGCTATCTATCTCCGTTATTTACGTAGCAGGCTTCCTCTCCTTTCTTCCCTGGCTGCAGAGTTGCCATGAATGCAGCGACCTTTTCTAGATCGTTAATAGAGATTGTGAATTGCTATATCGATTCTATCATATAAATTGACTGATGTTCCAAAATTTAAATGTTTGCCTGCAATTCCTAATTCATTGACTACAGCAACATAAATATCTCTATATCTATCTCTCATACACACAATCGATGTAACTCACATGTTCTTAGGTCCTTATGTTTAGTCCATTTGCAACAAATTTATCGCACATTAAGCACATTAATAGATTT
Source organism: Philornis downsi (assembly GCA_019455685.1). Lineage (NCBI taxonomy): Eukaryota > Metazoa > Arthropoda > Insecta > Diptera > Muscidae > Philornis > Philornis downsi. The sequence continues at coordinate 5,094,001 of JAHXMU010000683.1, read as the reverse complement.
CGAAAAATGGAAACAGACTACATTGTCACGCCCATCCTATGCAATTTAGATGATTTTCCTTGGGTGGGAAGTTTTACCTTACCCACCGTACTCCCCCTACCTTGCCCTGTCCGGCTATCACCTATTTCGCAGTCTGAGCAATCACTTGAAGAATTTGAATTTCCATAATGACGAGGTAGTGAAATATCTAACTGAACGCTTTTTCTATAGAAAAACCACGCGGATTTTATGAGAGAGGAATTAAAAAGCTTCCAGAGAGGTGGGAAGAAGTTATCAGAGGAAGATTATATAATGGATTAAAGTAATTGTTTTCTTGCATACAAATTTCTAAGTAAATTTCTTTTTAAAACCGAACGAACGAACAAGTTATAATAGTTAAGTTCAGTGAGTTTTAATTTTACTTCTTTGCTCGTCAATTCACAGCATTTGTTAATAATGTTTGGGTCACGTTATTTGAATGAAATTTCTGTAGTAATTTTTCTCTTAATTCGAAAGGATATTCCAGATTACAGAATATCGACAACCAAATTGTTATACCTGCCCATATTTAGAAACTAAGTAAAAGGTCATATTACAGACCTTTAGAAAAACGCCCACTTCTTGTTCTATTTCAAGTTATTTTTTCTTACTCTTCTTAATACCACCCGACAAAATCGCTCGAATTGTAAACATTTTCAAGTAAAAAAAAAAAAATAATAATAAAAAGTCAAGATCTCATTGCAGAAGTAACAACGCATCAGAGGCAAGAAAGGGGATGCGTTTAGTTTTAAGCCGATGGCAATGTTTGCTTTCCAAGGGTCTTCGCTGCCGTAAATATTGGCGTTGCTGTTGTAGTCATTATATTTTAAGCCAGTCAAGTGAGAAAGGGTTGAAAAAGACCAGTAAATGAGTTTAATTTTTGAACGTTGACTGGCCTACAAAAAAATCCCCTAAAAGAAGTTAAGAAATTTACTATGAAACATTGTGTTTCTTATTGTTGTTGTTTGTCCCAAATTAAATGTTTTCATATCATTAATGATTTATGATGGGAAATAAGGTAATTTTGTTAAATAAATAACCTTGTGACCCGACTGGCGTTTAATTTTCATTAAGGTTTTTTTTACGGTCTGATTTTCCACCAGATTGAATGTAATGTCAACATAAAACTGAAAATTGTACAAAATATTTATAGACAATTCTTTTCTTTCCCTCTCGCGCTTTCACTGCTTCACCGCTCAAAGAAATCAAAGTGCAGATTTGTCTGGGGAATTACTTAAGTGGGTTGGTTGGTTATTGGACATATTTGGTAGCTGCAAGGAAATGTGTAAAAACTCAAGGTTATCATTCGAGCAAAAATATGGGTAACTCAATTGATAATATGCCAAGCGGGAGCAGGGCATAATTCGAACGTAGTGCAGCAGACCTTTCACTTTTCAGTGGGTTGAACAGGTCTATATTTTCTTACTTTTCAGACCTTTTCAGTGTTCACTTGTGGATATTAACAAAAAGTTTCCAAATAAGCCCAATATCCTAAACACATTTTCGACGAATTTTAATTTAACTGTTTAAAATTGCTGCTTGATGTATTACGGACGAACCTTTGTTAATTAACATTTGTTATTTTTTAATCCTTAAAAGTGGACGGAAACGCTGAACAACATGTAATGATTCCAGCTAAAATTATGAAAAATTAACGCAATAAGGGAACAATTTATTTTCAACAACTTTGAGGACTGATGAGAGTTATGGCAAGAACTTTTATTAACGAGCTGGGAGTGTCAATAGTATAGCCAGCTTAAGCTGAACCAAACGAAATTATTATCAATGTAAATTGACATGACATCAAAAAACTCCGGGGTTTGCCACTATTCATCGCTATTTTTTTCCACACCTGGGAAATTTTCACTTTAGAATCAAAGCATAATTTTGATTTTACTATTTACAATAAACGGAAATTCTTTGGAATTCTGTTGTACAGTATTGTTTTACAATGAATGTAATTAGTATTATACGATTTGGATCAAACGGGCGCCATTTTATTTGATAAGGAAATTGTAGTCCTTGTACCGGTTGGTAAAAAACTTGATCAGTTCATTTTCATAAGCCTCTCTTAATGCAAGTATATTATCAATAAAATTTTGCAATTAATTGAAAGGGTAATAAGCGTTTGGTGCCATATGTTGGGGTGCGGTAGAACTTCTCATTCTAATTCTCGTAGCTTCTGGCGCATATTAAGTAAGTGTGCGGCCTGGGTTTGTGTTGATGGAACAAAATACCCCTCTACTGTTGACGGTAGAGGTCCGCATATAGTGCTGGTCTGATGGAAGCAGCTCATAGTAAATGATTCTCTTCCAATCTCACCAAACATATCCTGACGATAATTCCAGCCTGGCTATCGTTTAGTCTAGCTCACCGCACTGCAACCTTGGCCGCAAGTGGCCCATTTCAGCACTAATTCGAATCTAATCTAATCTAATCTAATCTAATCTAATCTAATCTAATCTAA
>JAHXMU010000683.1:4995566-5089413 GCA_019455685.1 Philornis downsi | reverse complement strand
GTGGGTCCTATGTGCAAGTGTCAAATATTTCTATAGATTCCTGGATATATAATAGAGGAATCCGTTTCTTCAACAACCTCCTGCTTCCCTTTGTATAGACATTTGACACAAAGCCGATTGTAATGCGCGCTTTATAATACTCGTGTGCTGCATAACAAGCGCTTTCTACATTGCCATATATGAGGAATCTATTTCTTTCAACGCCATAAGATTTCTGTCAATGATTTGCAGTGTGAATATCTGTTGAAGTGGGGATGTAGGGGGTCTGATCCGGCCATTTAAAATTGCATTTGGAAATTTACATAATATTCTGGAACTGATCCTATGTACGATACTCAATTATTTCGATAGGTTTCTCTGTATGGAGTAAGTATGCCCCATAATATTACTTTCATTCTTATGATAACTGTTTCTTTATTTTTTAGAAACATTGAAAAGACGCCCATTGCAATGTGTGGTACGTAATATGCTGCGTCCCAATAGCTTGCAGCATTGCCATGTATGCTGGGATGTTCTGCATCTGACCACAGGCAAACTGTGCAAATCTATTGAACTGTCAGAAATTTCTTTGCTGATTATTAATTATTTTCCATTGAGTTTCGGATGATTTTACTTAATATTTGACTATATGCTACAGGGTAACGCACGAATCATGATACAACCACAAAACGGGGATGTTGAAGGAGTTTTTTTTTGGCCAGAACTGCATCGAAGACGTATTCGTTGCAACAGCATTTGGTTCCAGCAATATGGAACAACTGCACATATAGCCAGACCGGTTATGGCGGAGCTCCAACGAAAGTTTCTAAACAAATTAATATCCAGAGACTCCACTTTCCTCTGGCCCCCAAGGTCACCTGGGGTTATGTCAAGCAAGAGGTGTACAAAACGAAACCAAGGAATTTGATGGAATTAAAACAATCCATTAGAAAAAATATTGAGGCGATCCCGCAGTGAATAATTTTGTGATCAGGTGTCAGATATGCATCAATGAGCAAAGAGGTTATTCACGGTCTATCATCTTCAAAATAAATTAGTTTTATAAAATAAAATTACATTTTTAATACAAGAATAAAAAAATATAAATGAAATACATTGATTAAAAAAAAGTTATTTGAATTTATTACTGTAGCGCAATTAGTGCGCGACCCTGTATATATAAAATTGAACGTTTGTATATTTGTATATTTGTATGCTTGTATGTTTGCATGTTTGCATGTTTTTGCATGTATATTTGTTTATTTTTTTTATATATTTATTTATGTTCATCATATCTTATACATACTAAAATAAACGGTAGTTCTTATGTTATTTAACTTATACAACGCCCTATATTGGGGACTCTAGCACAATCTTATTTTATTCTACTTAAGTATTAAATGTTTTTTATTATAATTAGTAGTCCATGCGAGGAATTATGATAAATGGAATGCAATGAAAAATTAAAGAGGAGAAAAAAGAAACATTACGTTTATATCTGAGTGAAGGTAAAAGAGAGTCAAGTTGTAAAAGGGAAACTTCATGAAAAATGCGTATTTTTATTAAGTGATCCACCAGTATTTACTGCTGTCTAATCTGGAGATAATGCCAATATCTTTGTTAGGTATGCAAGTCTTAAATCGTATGCCTGTTTCACTAACTGCGTTGTTATTTATTGCCTTTGTTGTAGGCCTCCGATATTGAAGATAGAAAATTGGAACACCATCATCGTTTTGCATAGCCTTTCGACAAATCCTTTTTGAATTGTGTTCTCTATATAGGCCGTATTTGTATAATAGGGCGCACTAATTTGATTCTTTTCTTTATATTGAGTACATCGCACAATATGGTTTCGAATGAGTTTTATAACAAAATTATCTCTTTTGCTTATATCGGCATTATTATACAATATTACATTTGATATGTATTTTAAATAATCGCTTTACGGAGATTATGTGTCGATGTACACACTCTAAGAATTTTCCTTTCTAATTTACGTATTTTTTTCATGTATGCTGGGGAAATGTTGAACCATACGGGGCAGCCATAAGTTATTATGGGTCTAATTAGAGATTGGTACAAGATGATTTTGGTTCGCGGTTTCAAGTGTCTTGAATAAAATATGGATTTATTGGCCAAAAATGCCTTTTTGGTTTTTTTTTCTAAAATACTATTAATATGACAATTGAAATACAAAAATTTATCTAAATAAATTCCGAGATACTTCATGGAGCCTACCACCTTAATTAATTCGTTCGTTGTCTTGGATTTTATCATAAAAGACTCCCATTCTTTTTTAATGTTGCTGTTGCATTTGTTTACAGGTGAACGAAATAAAATGTCTCAATGTTAATTTTCATGTGCCAGTCTTTGGCATACTTCTCCACGGTATCGAATGATAACTGTAGGGAATCAATAATTTTCGGAACCTTATCACTTGGGCTATATAATATTATATCATCAGCAAAAGATATTATATTTTCCATTATGTTGAGCAGGTCTAATAAATATATGTTAAAGAGTGTTGGAGCCATCACTGTGCCCTGTTGGAGGCCGTTACACATTTTGTATTCTTTACTCTTGGCACCGTTTTTACAAATTATGAAGTATTTCTCATTGATCATATTATGTATTAATTAATATTATTAAATGGTTGGGGAAATTATAATTTATTAGTTTGCATATTATTCGTGGAATTCAAACACTGTCGAAAGCTTTTTCCATAGCTATAAGGCATACGTGCAGTGCAGTGTTATAATATAATTATTTTTATATTTTTTTATAATTATTTTTACTCTTCTTTGTATTTTATTTGCAATAAAACCAAAACAAGATTTCAATAGTAACTAGATAACAAACGAATTCACCCAGAAAAATATTTAAAATGTTTTTCGATAGCGCTAAAAAGTATGCAATAATATGTAATTAAAATTTTTTTCGCTAGCGGTAAATTTTTACGCAATAATTTGTGGTAATAATGAAAAAATATTTATATTAATGCTGTAAATAAATGTTTTCGTACGTAACTTTTTTGTTTTTGAATAAAACCGTATACTTCCAAAGCAAACTATTCTTGGTTTTGAAAGGGCTTTAATCCAAAAATAAAATATTTTTACATTTTAGGGGTAGAAACTGCGTTAATGAAACCTTCATTACAAAATGATGTTGTACGTCAATGACATCTATGGGACAAATATAGCATTTGTCAATACCTACGCAAAGATGTCTCATATATTATGATCGAGCCACTAACAAAGAAACTACGATAAAAAAACGATTTTGGCTGTTTTTCACGGGTTCGGAATGGGTTAAAAAATTTTTTTTTAAATTGTCTCGAGATTATCTTTAATATTTCGTGCCGACTTTGGGAATTTTTTTTTTTTTATATATGAAGGCCGACTCGGTCTAGAGCACATTTATTGCGTTGATTATAGAATGATTATACTTAAAACCGAATTGCCTGTCGTTGATTAGTTTTTTCTCTGAACAAAATTTTTGAACAGTATTGTTAATACAAACTTCAAAGACTTTGCTGATGTTTGGGTGTATTTGTTTATTTGTTCTGAATAGGAGACCAAACTAATGAACCGGTTGTCATGAAACATTTGCATATAACTGGGCTATATAAATGCCCAGGATGGAGTCATACGCTTTACAGGTCTTTATCGAACAAAGGGGTGTGCTACCGGTCATACAAAAAATGATTTTGATTGAGCATATCTAATGAAGTGTTGGTGGTATACGGAAGAAATCTGGAGATACTGGCATAAAAGGAAATATGTTGGAGTAAAAACTGGGCGGTGCTCTGCAATTTTTAAAACCTCCCTTATGGTGGCCAAAGTAATCGACCTTTCGTCATGTAAATTCAACAGCATGTTAGCAGCAGTCACAAAATTCTCTTATGCTGTAATAGGTTAAGATTTGGAAAAGAGACATGGCAGCGCTTACACAAATTAAAAATGTGAACGTCCATATCTCATGAACTATTAGAGGTACAATTTTGCGAGTTGATGCACGTGTTACTAATATAGAAGAAAATATGTCCGAACAAGAAGTGGATGGTGCCACACCACTTTTAAAAAATTCATAGGAGTAGTTACCAAGGCGAGCTACAAAATTGAACACTAAGTCATGATCAATCAAGAGATTTTCATGTATTCTACTAGGTTTAGATTGAAAAAAGGGCGTGGCACCACTCACACAAATTCACATTTAGAATGGTGATATCCCATGAACTAACTGCAGGTAGAAAACTGCAATTTGCCACGTATGCTACTGATGTAGAAAGAAATATGTCGGAACAAAAAGCGGGTGGTTCCATACCCCTTTTAAAAATTTCATTCTAGCGAATAAATTATGAAATTTTATCCACCATCCATTACGAAATTGTCCTCAAATATACATATACAAAAATGAGCATTTGTATGCTTTTATACCTATATATGTGATGATTGGACTACCCCTAATGAACTATTAGAGGTATATAGCAGGAATTTGATACGTGTGCTACTAGCTCAAGAGGAAATATGCAGGAGTACAAAGTGGGCCCAGCCTGTTATAAAACCTCCTTATTGTGGACAATGTAATCGGCGGATTGCTATAAAATTTTAACAGTGTGTTAATAGCAATCAGAAAATGGTCGTATGTAATATCAGGTTAAGATTGGAAAAAGGGACATGGAACCACCAACACACACGAAAAGTTAGATGTAGCAAATGCGATTTGACATACATGCCACTAATTTGGAAAGAAGCTGCCATTTCCACACTCTTTTAAAAAACTCTTGCAGCGGTCAAGGTCATAAGAATTTATTAGACACTATCAATACCGAAATTAGGTTAAGATTAATAAAAAGAACGTTACACCGCCCAAACAGCTTATTATTTTGAGTGATCATATCTTATCAACTATTGGAGGCACGTAAATAGGATTTGATGCATATACTGTTGATATAGAGAGAAATATAAATTCATCCTTCTCTACAAATTTCTACTAGCTGCCAAAATAACTGACAGATCGCCATAAAAAGTTACTACCAATAACGAAATGGTCGTAAGCCATATTAGACAAAGGGTTATGGCACAACTTATTCGCCTTAACATTTTGAACAGGTGTATCTCATGAAATAAAAATATATGCTGGCGCTACCGTAGAGGGAAATATGTGTCAGTAAAAACTTTTTAATAATCCACCAAAAAATTTGAAAGCTATCGACTGTTTGCCATAAAAAGTTTTTGTTCATTTATGATGAGCACATAATAATATTTCATTAAATATTCATTAAATATTAGAGATAAATATATATAATACTAGCCGACCCGGCAAACGTTGCTTTGCCTTCAAATTTTATTTTTATTGGAAATGTTTCATGCCAATCGGTCTATTATAATAAGAAACGCCAATATTTGCAGAAGAACTTAAAATATGTTCACTCAACCGAAATACAAAATTCTGTTTAAATACCGTTAGCAGGAGCAGAAATAATTGCTTTTTAATTTGTGGTTTGTATAGGAGGTACCACTCCCCATTGTCCAATCCCGCCCATATTTGCAGCAGCACTTAAGATATGTACACCAAACCGATGTACCAAATTTTGTTCAAATACCGTAAACAGGAGCAGAAATATTGGATATTTAATTTATGGTTTGTATGGGAGGTACCTCGCCCCATTGTCCAATCCCGCCCATATTTGCAGTAGCACTTAAGATATGTACACCAATTAATTTTTAATTTTTTGTTTGTATGGGAGGAACCACGCTCCTTTGTCCAATTGGACCGAATTGTAAATCTAAACCATCCCGGGCACCACCCAGACGCATATACAAAAATGTATGCAAAGCGGTCCAGCCATTTAGGAGGAGTTTACTGACAATGCCCGTACTTATTTTCGAAATAAGTCCACCTCAGCGCCACCTACCGGGTTCATTTATACACAAACGAATTTCTCATGATCAAAGAAACACACATTCTGAATTTCAGTTAAATTAGTTCATTAATATAAATTTTTGAAATAAGTCTACCCCAGCGCCACCTACGGGCCCCAAACTTTATTAAAACCTAATCGGGCACCAACCGACCCTATGGTGTGAATATGGCTGCTGTAGCTGTAATCGTTAAGATCTGATGGTCGGACAAACATATGCACGAACGTTTTTATATATTAAGATATGTTTATTATTAGGTGCGCATATAAGTTCTTACTGTTTGCCAATAGATGACGCCAGCTGTAAGTACTAGTCGATTCTGTCATAACCTAAACGTTATGAGTCAAGCTTAGGTATATGGAAAACATTTCGCCTCGACACAATAGTGATTTTCATTTCACGTCATATTCTTTTGGTTGTGTGAATATGTATAATTTTGTGTCAAATAATCCGTAAATGTTTACGGAGATGCTGCTTTAACTGAAACAACATGTCGAGATTGGTTCCGTCGCTTTAAAGACGGTGATTTTAATGTTGTCAACCGTTCGCCTGAAGGAAGTCGAAAAACTTTCGAGGACACTGAATTTATGGCATTGCCATTTCCAAGCGATTGCATGATTTGGGAATAATTCAAAAGCAAGGAACTTGGGTTCCTTATGAGTTGGAGCCAAGAGACGCTGAGCGTCGTCGGGCTGTTCCGTCATGCTCCATATTCACGCTGCGAAGGTTATGCTCTGTATTTGGTGGGACCAGGTCTTTGTTATTTATTACGAACTGTTGATACCAAGCAAAATCATCGCTGAGGATCGACATCAACTTCAATTAATTGAGCCGAGCTCTGTCCGAGAAATGGCCACAATATGCAGGGAGCACGTGAGGCTACGGCCTCACGTAGCCAAGCTCGTTAAAATCTTCTTGGAAACGTTGAAATGGGAAGTCTACCCCATCCGCCATATTCTCTAGACAGCAGTTCCATTCATATGACGACATCAAGGAATATCTAAATTCGTGGATAGCCTCAAAAAATGAACAGTTTTACCCTGACGGAATTTGAGCTTTGCCGGAAAGGTGGGAAAAAGTAGTAGCTAGCGATGGGCAATACTTTCAATGAACCATTTGTAAACATGTTTTCATAATAAAGTTGCATTTTAATAAAAAAGAAAACAGCGAGAACTTAGTTGCGCACCTAATAAGAAAGAAAAAATGAGAAATTCATAAAATGTTGATAATACTAAATTAACGATCGAACCAAATTACACAAAAAAAAAGACTGAGTTTCGTTATTGATTGTTTGAATGTTATACGATTGTAGAAGATGGCGACAATGCTCATTTGGTAGGCTAGTATTTCTTTTAGAATTAAATTTTGAACTTAATAGAATATCTTAAAACTTTCTCCTTGATTGAGCACAATATCAATGGAAATCCTCATATTCTTTTTTTTCACTTGCATTCAACCATTATATTTTTCCAAGGTTTTTGAGAGATATGTATTTTTAGTTTGTATTAAACCCTTTTGCTGAACTATGTAAAATTATTCATATGATATCTACTGCCAACTGATCACTTCTGTCTTTTTTTCTTGTTCGCTTGCAATAATCCTTTTATTTTAATATTAGTTTGTTTGTTAAGCAATTCCCTTAAGTGTAATCGCAATGGGAGTTAGCTATATGGATTGGGAGGAAAATGAGAACTGCAAAATGATAGGAGATAGCAGTTGCGTACTATAGTTATGTATAGACCGACAGACAGACGGATTCGCTGAAACACAATGAACACCCCATAGATTTAGCAAATAGCAATCAGTGAAATTATATTTCTTTTTTTTGTTTCCCAGCAGATGCAAACACTTTTTTTGGAATATTAAAAAGGATTTTCATGTCTTTTGCAGCTACTTGAAAAATATTGTAATTTGCGCAGTTTTTCCTTGGGCTTCTTTATGGTATGTTTTCCCATATGCACTTTTGATATTTTCTTGCGAATTGTTAATTTTCCAAAGATTTCTTCTCGTGCTTTACGCATCAGAGATTTAGAGAAAATTGATTGAAAGTTAATGAAAAGAAAACTACAACAGCAGCGAAAGCAGAACAAACATTTTAATCTTTGCAATGAGTTTAGTTTTCCTATGCCACGCTTCGATTATTTCGAGTTACACGATTACCATTTAGACGGAGTAATTCAGTGCAAATGGGATTCAAATCAATATTAAAATTGAAATTTGAGTAATGGAGCATGTTGTATACTTATTGAAATTGAGAATTAAAAGGGCAGTGTCGAAGCTTTATGTTTTTTTTCGCAAAATTAGTGTGTTGTCGGATAAATCGACCATCGTCGATGTTTATCATGATCTGAAATAGCTGGTTCCTGATGCGTATTGGAAAGAAAAAAGGGAATATTAAATAAATACTATTAAAAGGTAATTTTCAAAATTGTGAATAAATTTTACTTTAGCCGAGGTCACCAGCAAAGTTTAGCTCTTGCGTAGTCCATGTTTACTAGCCAGCCCTGAGTTTCAATTCATAGCTATGTATAGGTCCAATATCTATATATTGTTTTACTGACCAAGAAGTTTCCCTTCTGAAAGTATAACTCAGTCTTACAACTTTATAGCGTAGTGGTCACAACATTTTGAAAGTTATGTGACCATCAAGCCGTGACGTTTCGTTGAGGTAAGGGAGGACCACACTTTTTAGTTCGTTATGTCCCCCGTAAACTTTTTCAATGTTTCAGAATGTATTTACTTATATAATGGAAAGGGAAATGGAATAAAACAAACAGTGTGTTATGTATTAAGGAAATATTTTTTACCTTCCCTCAAAGGAATGAGGCTACATATTCTATTGATACAATTAAAAATTCGGGAACTGTTAAAAAAGAACAATCACTAATGGACGGCGGTCTATCTCTTTGTTCTTTCACAATACCTGTATTTTCTCTACTGAAAACCAACCACTTGTTCTTGCACTTGTTTGTAGTGCAAGTCCCAATTTATTTAAGTTAAACACGACTGCTTTATTTAGGTGTAAGTTAAGTTCTGATTTATTCAATGTGAATTTGGTCTTAAAAATCATTCTGTTTTCTTTGTTTCCTATCTGCGCAATACGATGCGCAGATGGCTTTTCGTTAATATTTACAATTTTATAGTTTACAAATTTGTTATTTCGTTTTCATGGTCCCTAATTTCTTTTGTTAAAGTTTGCAATTTATTATTGTTGATAAAGTGTACAATTTATTATTTCATTCATATAATCTCTAGTTTCCGTTAATAATGTTTACAGTTTATTACTTCACTCACACGATCTCTAGTTTCCGTTATTATTGTTCTTATCGAATGCAATTCGATGCGATTTCCTCTACAAATTATGTGGCTTATTCAAAAGGTATACGCACTTGACGATCACCTAATTCACTTAGTTTTCGCTTGTCCGATTTTGGCTTACATAGGTTACGTGCTGTCACAACAATACAACAATAATATAACACCCACAAGGAATCCTTTAATGAAATGTGTTTCTTAAGTCAATTTTGCAATGTCCGTTTGTCTAGTAGGATAGATGACTGGCTTGACTAACGACTCTTCTTTAAATTTCAAACAGCATAATATTTTTCCAGACCGTCGTCGGAAACTTAGATGGGCTATATCGTCCAGCCCCTTCTCTTTCCACTTCCACTTTCCATTCAATCAGTTGTCCTGAATGCAACCAATTTTTGCACACATCACGCGCTTGATGAAGTAAGTTATGAGAATGTACCGATTTTTATTTGAAAGGCACCCACATGCCATTATAAAATATACCTATAGAATATATAGAATATAATATATAATATACAACATACATATATATATAATATATAGAATATAATACCCTTAAAATGCATACCACGGCTTTGCATTCTCGTACGGATCCGACAGGTTCAATCTCTAAGGGCTCTGCCGCATATATATTGTATTACATTAACATTGAGGGTATCGGTCGGTTGAGGCATAGACCTACGACTTCAAAATACCCCACACGAAAAAGTCTAACCGGTTCAAATCGCACGATTTTGGTGGTCAATTCATGTCACTTCCGCAAAAGGTGTCCATTCCCTCAAAATGTTCTTGCGGATTGTCTACTGTGATCTCCGCTATGTGATACGTAGCGCCATCCTGCTAAAACCACCCCGTATCAATTCAATCTGGAGCAAAATTAATTGGTTGTCATTGATCCTTTTTCGAAATTGTATGGGCCAATGTTGCCGCCGGGACCAAAATCCGTATCAAATGGTAACTTTTAGTGGTAGCTGTAACTTTAATGCATTTCCACATGGTGAATCTTATGTGGATTGGCCATTCATCCAAAAATGCGTCTCATTCTTAATAACGATCGACCAAAATTGTTCTCTTCTAAACGCTCCGAAACCCAGTCGACAAATTGTGGTATCTACGGTCGTTAACTGCAAGCTGCTGAGTTGGTTGAATCTGGTAAGGGTGTAGGAGCAAGTTGCGATGCATAATTCGTCAAATTAAAGTCTGCGAAAGTCCTAGTTTTTGTGCAGAGTCCTCCGGGGTTTACCATGTGTCTTGATGTAAAGGCCTTATCCACAGTGTGCGACACACTGGACATATTACGATGCGATCGCAAACGCCCCCCTGGGTTAGCCAAGTAAAGCTTGGACTCTTTAGGAAAAGAAGCTGAGAATTTTGGTACTACCACAACGCAACTCCACATTCGAGCACAAAGTCTCTACCAGCAATTTTGGTATCAACCACAACCCGCGTGATGCTCCCACTAAAGGTCCTACACTAAATGATTAGGCGCGAGCTCAGCTCGGGGCCTCTTGATCCCCACGCTACCGGCCAAACTCACCGGTTGGAGCTGCGTAGCAGAGCAACAGCAAAGCTGCTACCAAATTGTGATTTATATACCATACTTTACGGGATTGGTCGCCCTGTGGCAAAAGATAACAGACTGGACATTTTTACATACCTGCAGGTGCGGAGGTGGAACGGTCGATACTACATTGTAAAGATGCAGTGTCCTCACCGGTAGGAGACGAAGAAAACTCCAAACCCATTACGTTCGGCGACGGTAAACGGCAATCATGAAATATAGACATAGAAAAAACCCGTACCCGTACGTACTCTCTGGAGGTCCCTCACATCTGCATATAAGGGACATTCGCAGAAAACATGCCGCCAGATCTCGATGGGTGCACCACAATTGAACGACTTCCGATCGGATAGGTCTTTCTTATGCAGAAAGGTATTGAGTGAACCATGTCCCGTCAGTAAGAAACCAGGATAGAGGTTAAAACCAAAATCATGGTTTCTCCCAACGAATCTGACATCTGGCAAAAATGTAGCTCGTCCGTTATGACTTTTTTGCCATCTCAACAAGGCACATTCGGCCCCTCAATGGGCCTTGCCGTTGCCGCCAGTGCATATCCTTTGCTGACCTTGAGTTACGTTGCACGACGGATTAAAACAAAATTCAGCGGGACAGCACCCATCTGAAGCACCCTGAAGGGAATCTGCCTATACCGTACGACATACTGGCATACAAGCCAATATCGCCACTCTCTGACCAGAGAGGATCTTACGATACTCGAACGCAGATTTCACCGATTCGCACCACAAAGGGGATGCGTAAGTTGCCGTGGCAAAAAACAGCACCTGATAAACGATGCGATTTGCTCGTCTGCTAAGCCCCCAGTCACTCCTTAGCACACGTCTAAGCTGGTCAACAACGCTGACAAGCTTACCTCTCTTCCTATCCAAATGAGTCAAATAATTCAGCCGCTCTCCCATGGCAACGCCCAAGTACTTCTCCTCAGTGGCGCACCTTAGCACAGATCCATCAGTTAAACGAACAAGCGGCTTGTTCTGCTAGAGCAACATGCTGGTTTGTCGACAGCAACATCTACTCTGTCATGTTCCGACTATTGCCGAACTATCGTTATCATGGCCAGGACCCTCTGCTCCAACAGGGAACGAGAGCGACCACGAACCATGATGAGTAGGTCATCAGCATATGCACAACCTTTGCACTGATCACTTAGCTGCCGCAATACTGGGTCTATCATGAGCTTCCATATAAGTGGACCACAGATGGAACCCTGCGGACAGCCACGAACAACGTCAAGCTCCACCGTACTATTTGCCCCAAATACGCTAGCTGCCATAGAAGTAACTAAGCCATCGTGTCTGCCACAAAATGAACGCAATGCGCGCCGTCTTATTTTGATAATAAACTTTTATCATTTGTATGTGGAGTTCAATCGTTTAACGTGACATGATAATTTGGCGTCAATGATATAAAAGCGTATTGTGTCATTTGGACACGTTATTAAAAACAAATAAAAGTATTTGAAAGCAGGAAAAAAGGTATATTTTTTGACATGCTGTATATTTTTTTATTCATTTTGATTGAAGTAAAAGTTACAACTGTTTTAATATTGTATTACCATTGGATACGACGCCCCAAGCATATAATTTTTTTCTTACAATGACATCCTAATCTAAACTTTAAGACACCACAATTCGTAAAGCATGCAAATTATGGATGTCATTTTTGCTGATTACTTAGAATAGATTTTGTAGTATGCAAAGCAAAAAAATAAAAAAAATATTTATATTACCTTGCATATCATAAATGAGATATTGGAGAGCTTCTCACATGCAGTGAGCTTACACGGATTGTATTGTTAGACTCACTCAAGAGAACCAACAAATCAAACTCTAGATATTCTACAAGTGGCCACCCAAACACTGAAGCAACTAGTAAATAGCTCTAGCCAAGCCAAACTTTATATGCAGATTGTTTTGTGAACGTAATAGAATATGCAGCACTTGCCTGCCCATGTGTTGTACTTCTCACGTTTTATTATGATTGGTTAAACCAATTCAGAGCTGTGGAGTCGGAATTAGAGTCAGAGTTTAAGAGTCGGAGTATAGCAGTCGGACAATACATACATACTGTATTGTGTGTTATGTAAAGGCGAGCAGCACAGTTTTGGCTAGATTAAACAGTGTTCATTTATATCGTGATACAATTTAGATCTCAAATATTAGCAGCAATATTTCCAAGAATTTGAAATGGTATGAGATTCACATTTTTGTTTTGATCTGTCAGCTGAGAGAGCACATTGTTAATTGGTCAAATTATTTCTTAATTTAGCAAATGATGTATAGTTTTTGTTTCATTAATAAATAAGGATGATGTTGCCCTTATAAAATAAATAACTTAAACACATCTACTGTTTTTCGACGTTAGAGGCTGGATTGAGTGTGAGAAATATATTGGGAAAATGAATAGGTCGGTAACTTATGTGTTATTCAAAATACAGTCCATCGACACCCACTGCCTTTTTCCATCTTTTTGGAAGAATACAAATAGTTCAGTAATAGAGAGGTTAATCTTTTGAGATTATCCAGAAATTGAGCCGATTTTTGGTCATTTCATGTGATGTAATTGGAGGGGGCAATTTCTGGTTAATACGGCGGATGAGGTAAGGTTTTCAACTGGCGTCGCAACATGTGATTGAGTATTGACCCAATATTACCAATTCGGTAGAGAGCCCCAGTAAAATTTTCATTTGGTTTAAGCGACTCTTAATATACAACATAATACAAAACATGAGTTATTTCCCATGAATTTTTGGTTCAGCCTCTGATAATTTCTATGATTTTCACTTCTTTGGGTCCATTTTTCGTAATCAGTGACTGTACTATGCAAAAAAAATACACTTTCGTTTATACCGGCTAAACGGCATTTCACATGTCCAAAAGCGATGTCCAACGTTCCTAGGCATCAATTTATGTGAAACCCAATTACCTCCACTTTGAATCTTCCCCAACGATGTAAAACTTCTTGTTAAGTCACTCACAAGGTAACTGCAAGTTATTCTTTCGTTTAGCGTGAAACCTCAAATTTTATGATTTTTTATATTCTCAGTATTCCTTGTTTTGTTTGAAATCACCCACGACATGGCATCGTAATTAAATAATCGATGCGTTTTAGTTTGCAGATTTCTTCAAATTAAAGAAGTAAATCAAAAGTTTCCGCATATAACACTTATTCACTTATTCTTAAATCAGGACATTTTAACACACATAAATATTGGATGGTAATGTTTTACAGTGATGATGTTACCAGTTGCCCTATATTGAAATAAGATGTTTTACATAGCACAATTTCAATTGTAACTTACTGACGGAGCTATCTTTTATAAAACGGGGGAGTAAAAATCGTGCTACAATCAACTGTTAACTGTCAACGGGAACCGTTATTGAAAGACGATGAAGGGTTTTTTTTTACTGGAACTGCGTCGAAGACGTATCCATTTCAATAGCATTTGGTTCCAGCAAGGTGGAGCAACTGCACATAGAGCCAGACTGGTTTTGACGGAGCTCTAACGAAAATTCTCCAACAAATTAATATCAAGAAACTGCATTTTCCGCTGGCCTCTAAGGTCACCTGACTTGACTGCCCCAGACTTTTTATTATGGGGTCATGTCAAGCAAGAGCTGTATAAAAGGAAACCATGGAATTTAAATCAATAATTGAGGTGATTCCCCAATGAATTATTTTCTGATCAGGTGTCACATATACGTGAATGAGAAGTCTACCATCTTCAAAACCGATCAGTTATTTAGAATTTTCCAAAAAAAAAAAAAAAAAACGAAAAAAAAAATAAAATAATGAAATGAAATACATTGATTAAAAAAAGTTATTTGCTTTTCTTATTGCATTGCATTTGATGCGCCACTCTGTATTTTCAATAAAATTGCAGATTTGATGTCGAAATGTTGACTGGTGTAAAAGAGTAGTATCAGATTATTGTCAGCGTAGTCCATCTGCCATCTAATGGCACACTTGATGCGTTAAGAGAACTACAACTACATTTGAAAAGGGCAAACATTTTGGTATGATTGTTTTGGGTATATTTGTGATATGAGGTGAATAGCAAGCAGTTGTATGGAAAAAAATGTCAAGGCGATCGTCAATTTTGTTTCGTGATGTTCTTCAAATAACGAGTAGGTTAAGTTTAGTAGTAGCCTTATCCTAGGAATGTATTGTTATCTATTGTTCTTCCCGAATCAAAGCAGAATTGTTATTGCAGTAAATTCTCCGTTTACGAGATGTTTTACTAAGCAATTGTTTATTCGATTGAAGATAAATTATAAGTTAAGTTTATAAAAAGTTCGTCTGGTTAATCCGCATGCCCCCAGGTAGCAACTTAATATACGAATGCATGTAATGGAAATCACAAAAATAAACACAAGAGCCAAACACAAAGACTTTGTTGTTAAATACAACTTTGACGTTGGTGCTAGCATGTCCTTTGACTGGGGAACCATAAATTGACTCATAAACATAAATTTATAAACAGTCAGTCAGTTCGTAATATATGGATGCATACGAATTTCTCAACTTTGTTATATTATTATTTCTGGAACGTTTCTTTTCTTAATTTACAACTGTTGTTGTTGCTGTTGTTGTTACCATTTTGTTGTTTTACAACTGACGACGGCAAAGAAAACGAAAAGTTAAGAAATGTGTGCGAGTGAAAAAGTCTGAAAGATTCACACTCCGGAGGAGAAAATATCACATTTACGGTGCACACAAATTTATGTACAAAAATGAGCTTTTCACACTTTGTCTGCGTAAAAGTTTAAACGCATCGTCAACATCAAACATCTGCGTATGTGTGTTTGTATTCGGGTGTGGATGCGTTTACTTATTATTTTCATGTATATGCTTGTGAGTAAATATTAATCGCATAAGTACACACATACATGTGCAAGTAAATGTGTTGATCGTTGGAAACATAAGAACTTATGCCACACATGGATTGTGCATATATATATTTATTATATATTTATATATGTGTATATATATATATATATATAAATGTGTGCGTGTGCGTCTATGGTAAACATGGGTTGTCTAGTGTAAGAGAGACTTACATGTGTAACCACCACCAGAGAAAATGAAAAATCTGAAAAGGAAACGAAAAACAAAACATATTTACAAACGTTGCAAAAAATATGAAATCCTCAAAGACGTATGCTTCACTTCATTGTTGTAGCTGTCGTCTTGCTGTTGCAAGTTATCACTACGGTGAACGAAGTATAACAGGTAAAAAATGAAAATAAAACATACAACGATATCCATATGCCCTACTTCCAACTTTTACGATATTTTTTTTATAGTGAAGATGCTAGCACATTGTAGGGTATGCGCAGTTGGGACTACACAATAAATTGTAGTTTTCTGTAATATTTTCCTAATTTTTGTAGCAAAACGCGAAGAAGTTAAGATGTACATTATTTGATACGGTAAAAAATGCAACAATCAGGAGGCAGCGTGGGAATACCAAATGATATCTTTTGATGAAATGTATTTCAAAACATCTGACACACTGTCTGTGTGATTGGGAAATACGATAACCGACATAAATTTCCATTAAACTTCTCAAAATCTGCGCAGTCTAATATTTTCCCACATCGCAGCCCAAAATTGTAAATGAGCTATGTCGACCTTTCCCTCCTAGCATCTCCTGTTAATATTGGTAGATTTTCCTAAATTCATTTCTTCTTTTGTAACTAATAATCGTAGTAGACTTCTCATAAAATTCATTTCAGATCAATATCTATAAATCCAAATACAATACTCAAAATTCTAGTGCAAGGTAATTTGTGAATACGCCAATTTTACGTAGACAAACAAAGAATTGTACATTCTTTTGAGAAAATTTTAGTTCGTACTATAGTCAAATAGATTAGGCGTCTTTTAGTTTTTTTCCAAAAAGGTGAAAATTCAATCACACTTTTAGTACGGTGCTTAAAGCTAGGTTTCGTGGAAAATAAAATCCTTTTAAATCTACCTCTGTATCAGTAATATAGTAGGCCATTCGCTGAGTAAAGTAAAGTAAGTAAAGTGAGTGCTGAGTAAATTTTTACCTCTATCCACGGATTTGCTAAAAAGCAAAAAGTATTAAACAAGAGGTATTTTTTTCATTTTATAAATACCATTTTTCGACATAAATGTATTGGTCGTCTAGTTAGACCAATTTCCTTTTCACTGCGGAATAGTGTTTTTCAATTTCCAGAATTCCAAATTTAGGAATTATAATTTGCCTAAGAAATTAGGGGCAAATTTCCATTATTCTGCATTCACCAATATTTCTTTGCATTTCATGAGTAACAGCCGATGAAAGATCTGATTCAATATCAGATTGTATGGACGCATAGAAACCAAATTTCGCTAAGCCGATGAACCGAATGATGAATCAAAGCTTAATTATCGTCTCTAGCTCAACTCAATTTAAAACGCTTATTGACTTGCTATTGGTGCAAATTCCTTGTTTGTTTTTGCAAAAGAAAGAGAGAGAGAGAGAGAGAGAGAGAGAGAGAGAGAGAATAGATTAACATAAAGCCGAGAATGATGAATTGTGATAGTAGCAAGCACTCTTTATAACATCTCTCATGGTCTGCTAGTTAATAAGCTGTGATGGAATAATGTTTAAATATCTGAATTTGTTCCACTTCAGTTGAACATGATGTCCAAGGTTATAATAAGCTATAAGCATGTAAGCTCTTGAATTTATGTAGGATTATAATCTTATAGGTAACGTTCCAGAAGAAATCCAATGATAGGGTTCCAGAATAAACATTGCTATATAAATATGAATTCCTAAAGTAACATAAGTTTACCTACGATAGTGATCGAGGTTTGGAAAGCGGTCTAGATACTTCCTTGAGATTATGTAGGGTTCTAAAAGGTATTGGATTAACTTAGTGGTAATGCTCTCATAGCAATATCCATGAGTAGCTATCACCGATCACTTTGTTTTGGTTAAGGTGTTGAATTTATGGGGGCATTTTTGTCTTTTTTCTTCGGAGCCATGGTCCAAGTTAAAGTAAATTACTGTCAAATAAATAAAGAGTCTTAAAATATTGTTGAAATGGTAAACTGACATAAATGAGAAGAGGGCAGAAACCCCGAGACCGACGGATTAGCTAGCAAATTGCTGGGCTCAAATTACCTTGAACAAAGCGATAATGAATCATAGACTGCACCAACCAGACTTTCTCTGCATCGCAATACTTCATAATATTTGACGAAAAAAATTGAAAAAACGTTTTATTTACCAGGTCCCATTTGGTATCTCCCATACAAAACACAGATTTAACCCATTTATTCTTATGTTCAAGTCTTTCATTTAGTAGCATCGTAACTCATTACGTAAGTGCAATGAGCATAATCGCAGGTCTGTTCCTAATCATCCTAAGCTTTCATATCCTACGTTTTTTTTTTTTTTACTTTTGTGTTGAGCGTAGGGTACACTCTCTGAACCGCTTGCATTAGTTTTATAGTTGGCACACATTTATTCACAAACACAAACACAAACACAATGTTAACACTGACTCATTTTATATATTTGTCGAGCAAGTGAAATTATTGTTATTTTCAGTTTCTTCAACTTCATAATTCATTTTAAGCCTATAATGACAGCTTTGTGTGCAAAACAAAAGAAAGTAAGAAGAAAACATTCTACCGAAATGTGTTAATATGTGGTTTCTTTTTCTGGAATGGAAGTTAAGTTGTTGATTTACCCACGTTCATTTCCATGTAAAACAATGGGTAAAGAAATTTCAACACTTAACATTGGGTCATTACGTATGAGTTATATGGAAATACGCTGAATGGAGCTAATAGTACGTATACGTACGTATACTGTTGTGCTGCGAGAAGAGGGAAACATTTTAATATATTGGGTCGTTCGGGAAGTTCGTTCGGTTAATTTGTTAGTTCACTACACGTCACTTCTTATGACGTAGAGTTCCTTCAACTACTATCATAACTTCCTCCCACCCCTTTTCTAAACTGTTTACTATTGTTTACTTGCGTTTTCGTTCTAATCGTGAGTGGTTAAAGCATTTGAAAAAAATTAAAAAAAAAAATGGAAAAATGAGCGAAAAAAGCGTTTTAGGCATATTATGCTGTATTATTTCCGAAAAGAAAAAACGGCTGCTGAAGTCAGCCGAAAAATAAAGTCTGTTTGCGAAGAAAACGGACCAAATGAAAGAATTTATCAGAAATGATTTAAAAGAGTTTTTACGGGCGACATCTCCGTTACAGGCGCTCCCAGATCAGGATGACCAAAATAAACCTCAGGAGGTGAGAGATTTAATTATTGTTAATCCCCGTGCAACAAAATATAATTAAAAAGCTACCAACTGGAAAAAATTTAATGAGCGTATTTTGTTTAATATAAACAATACTCCAATTGCTCCTAACAACCGCAATCTTGCAAACACAGGAATAGAGTGCCATATGACCGAAATTTGAACAGTAATTAATAGAACAGTGAATGAAATAGTACCTGCTTTTAAAAATAAACCGTATGTAAAACTGACAAATACAATAATAGAAAAATTATATTCAGTGAAAAGCAGAATCTTAACAATAATAAAAAGGCATAACAGGATGGAGATAATAATCGCCCACATTACATTAAACACGTTGAAATCTAGTCTAAATAGGATCAGGAAGCTTATAGACGACAACATCGCATTAACGTTGAACAAAAATATCGATAATTAATGTGCGGATATTAACACTAAGAACTCAGCGGATACGTTTAATAAAATAAAAGGTCATTTTAGTAAAAATAACTCCATAACTATAGATTCCCTGGAAATTCCGGGAGACTCAAATAATATTATACACAATGCTGGGTTAAAGTTGGATGAATTCAAGAGAGAGATTCAGACCAAAATTATATAGTCTTTGGGGAGAAAAATATTCTGAATACTATAGCAGCTTACTTTGAGTCAATTCACTCTCCAAAAGTGAATGATGTTTGTAGATGTAACCATACATACGTAGAGAGTAAATTATATACATTCTTGAACCCAAAAAGATCTTATGAGAATAGTCAAAACCGATTATTTAAATGTAATATTGTATAATAATGCCGATATAAGCAAAAGAGATAATTTTGTTATAAAACTCATTCAAAACCATATTGTGCGATGTACTCAATATAAAGAAAACAATCAAATTAGTGCGCCCTATTGTACAAATACGGCCTATATAGAGAACACAATTCAAAAAGGATTTGTCGAAAGGCTATGCAAAACGATGATGGTGTTCCAATTTTCTATCTTCAATATCGGAGGCCTACAACAAAGGCAATAAATAACAACGCAGTTAGTGAAACAGGCATACGATTTAAGACTTGCATACCTAACAAAGATATTGGCATTATCTCCAGATTAGACAGCAGTAAATACTGGTGGATCACTTAATAAAAATACGCATTTTTCATGAAGTTTCTCTTTTACAACTTGACTCTCTTTTACCTTCACTCAGATATAAATGTAATGTTTCTTTTTTCTCCTCTTTAATTTTTCATTGCATTCCATTTATCATAATACCTCGCATGGACTACTAATTATAATAAAAAACATTTAATACTTAAGTAGAATAAAATAAGATTGTGCTAGAGTCCCCAATATAGGGCGTTGTATAAGTTCAATAACATAAGAACTACTGTTTATTTTAGTATGTATAAAATATGATAAACAAAAAATAAATAAAACAAAAATAAATTGTTTCCGAGGAGGTGAGAGATTTAATTATTGTTAATTCCCGTGCAACAGTTAGGGAAATAGTTGAAATAATCAAAAAATCAGTTTCAGCCATTCACGGGGTCATAAAAGAGTTCGGATTTGTGAACAACCTCGATGTGTGGGTTCCTCACTCTCTCACCGTGGCCTCACACTGTTTTGGGGACCGATCAGAAACTGTCAGAGCTTGGGTGGGAAGTTTTAACTCACCCACCGTATTCCCCATACCTCGTCCCGTTCGACTATTACCTATTTCGCAGTCTGAGCAACCACTTGAAGGATTTGAATTTTCATAACGACGAGGAAGTGAAAAATCGAATTGAACACTTTTTTCAGAAAAATCACGCGAGTTTTATGAGAGAAGAATTAAAAAGCTCCCTGAAAGGTGGGAATAAGTTATTAAAAAAGGAGGAGATTACATAACAGATTAAAGGAATTGTTTTTTTTTTGAACATTTCTCGTACATTTGTTACTAAATTTCTTTTAAACACCGAATGGACTTTCCGAGCCACCCGGTCGTTGTTATGACAAATAATCAACACTTTTTTTTCGAAAGCCAATTCTATGCGTTTGTAGCGTTGCAATGAAGATTTATACATTAAAGACAAACTGATGAGGAAAAATGTGTGCTTCCAAACTGTGAAAAGTGTTATATACAGGGTGGCGCACAAATCGTGCAACTGTCAACTGTCAATGGAGACTTTTATTTAAAGGTGTTGAAAAAGTTTTTTTTCCAGAACTCCGCCAAATGTTATTGGTTTCAACAGCATTTAGCATTTGGCAAAGGCAACAGCTGCATCGAAAATTCCCAAAAAGTTAATATCCAGAAATTGCGCTTTCCCAGGTCACCTGACCTGACTGCACCAAACTCCTTTTTATGGGGTTATGCCAAGCAGGAAGTGTACAAAACGAAACGAACGGATTTGACTGTATTAGAACAGTCCATTAAAACCATAGTTTTCTGATCAGGTGTCATATATGCGTGAAGGAGCATGGAAGTAATTTATGGTCTACCATCTTCAAAACCAATTAGCCACGTAAAATAAATTGAATTTTCCATACAACAAAAAAGGAAAATAAATAAATAACTTATTATAAATTTTAAAGAGATGATTTCAGTACTTTCTTCCATTCTTTGGAATGCAACTTAGTTTTGATACTGTGTAAGGTAACATCCTGGCAGCAACCAATAAAGACTGCACCGGATGCGTCCTGTTTCGTCCACAAAAATAAATATCAATGCTGGTTCACATATCATTGAGAGAAACTTTGGCAGTTTGTGCTTTACCTCTCAGGTGTTGTTTGCAGGTATTTTTAGTTACTATGCGAGTGTTGGAGAGCAACCCATTTCAATAAATGTTATGTTCGTGCGTTACGTAGGCACCCTTACTCTACATAGGAAATCCGAAAAACTCGCTTTGCTCTGTTTTTTGTCAATCGAATATCGGAAAACCGGATTTTTGATTTCTCAAATGACCCAAAAACTGGTATTCTGATAGACGCTGTTTGAACACTACATTTCGAACACAGTCAGCCAACTTTCTTTGACTGGAAGAACCGAAACGAATAAGAATTTCTTATAATGAAGTTGGGAATCTTAAAACGTTGTAATTTTAAACACAAAATGATATTACTAACAAGCTATAACTTTCAAAAGAATAATATTGCAAAAACAAATTTTCTGATTAAGGTGGAAGCAGAATTTCGACGACATATTAACCATGGGATGCGTGTACAGCGGTTTGTAGCACAAACAAATTTTAATAATATTTATGAATCCTCAAAGCAATTGCTGCAAAATGTATAAGAATTTGCATTTGGGCAGTTTGGGTGTTCTTTTATCTTTGCAACCCTATTTTTAAACCATTTAAACCTACAAGATTGGATAAAGAGAAAGCTTGTACACAATAATAAGGTATTCATAAAATTTGCCACTGTCTACTTCATCAGCCACTCTCAACTACTACAACAAAATGTCCTGGATTCCGATGTTCCTCACAAACAGAACATTCTATCGCAACTGCTGCATTTATTTTTTTTTAATTTTTAATCCAACAATAAATTAAATCTAAAAATAGATAACTGTGTACTGTTTTTAAGATTTATCCCAAGACATTGCAACAACTAAATCTTGTTGTTATATAGAAGCGAATTAATTGAATGAAATCAAAATCGATTTAGAAGTTAAAAAGCTTAAAAAACGTCATTTGAAAAACAATGATAAATGGTAAAGCCAAACATTAAGAAAAAATTATTCTTCTTAGAATGATTATCTGCGAAGATGGCAACTTATAGGCACAAATTTTCAGTTTGTTATTAAGTTATTTATAAGTCGTTGCGTTCCCTTCTTACGAAAAGAGGAGAATACTGAATCTTATTAAAATAATTATCATTTAATCTTTTAAATTAATCGTTAAAAAAATCGTATCCTGTTTCCTCATGTAGCATAGAAGTATGGTACCTCCAATGCTTGTTGAAAATCATTTTTGAAGAATTTGCATGTTTCGTAAGTAAGTTATAGGCCTCATAACACACTTGTGAATACGATACTTATTTTTAAGGCGTAGACTCGATCGTCTGGTTAAAAATGACTATAATGCCCTAAATGCACGCGGTGCCTTCTCGCAAGATAATTGAATACTCGTATGTTTCTGAAAGGAGAGTTTTTTTTATCTAAAATCACCCCAAGATATTTGTCATCATCTTGAGTTTCCATTTGTGTTGCTTTCAAAGTATATTGGTCTTAATTTTCCATTTTTAAAGTATTAGTTATTTTCTATTTTCTTTAAGAGTGCGTTTGTTAACCTGGTTGATGAAATTAGCGCCATATCGTCTGCATAATAAGCAATGTCAGCTTCTTTAGGAGGTTTGAAATCCGAAGTATAGATCGAGTACAAAATTTGTGATTAAATTGATCCTTGAGGTAGTTCTACCGGAATATTCGTACTTTTGAACAACGAGATACTCTGCTAGAAAATCGGCGATAATTACACAGAAATACTTTGGCACATCTGCTACAACTAATTAAAAAAGTAAACCGTGATGTCATACAGTGTCTAATGCTTTCCCAACATCAAGTAATATTAGCCCTGTTGACTTTCTGCTTTTTTATTATTTTTAATTTTTTTTTTTACCAATGCGGTGAATAGCATTATGTTCTTCTTTAAACCTAAATTGGTTATCGGACATTATCCTGTGAGGCGTGAATCATATATAAATTGCTTAAGAGACTTATTGGTCTTATTGGTTTGCGAATAGCTACTACTTTGGCTTCCTTAAATGCCGTTGGAAAATAATTTAGACATGTAAAACTGTTGAATATTATGGTAAACAATTTTATTACTTTTATGGGAATATTTTTGATCAACAAAATTGCTTAAAAACGTTACGCACTGACCACAGAAATTATTATTATTTCCTCTTAATATATTTCTTACGGAGCCCAATAAATCGAATAACATTGCGAGGTAAAGTAGTATGTTTTATCAAGTTATGTTGGGGAGTAGGAATGTTTCTAGCAGTAAGAAGAATTCCAGTAAAATTTTCAATGTTGTTGTCAATGTCAAATGCCTGCCGAGTATTGTATTTATTTACTGATAAAACAATACCAGTATGTTGTGACCCAAACAACATCTTGAAATATTCTCCAGTTACAGAGTTTATACGAGAAGCCTTTCGTTTCTGCCTTTTTGAAGGAAAGACATTCCACGGAGCATAAAACAGGACGATGATCTGATGGTATTTTGTAGTATAATGTTTTAATCTCATGGTCAGGGATGTTATTTAGAACAATATTTGCAGTTGATGGGCTACTGTTGGTTCGATGGGGATACAGAGTATGTTCATCCGGAAAGTATACAAAAACCAGCAAATTGTGCAGTATACTTGTGAGAGTAAGCAGTGGTTATAATAATAACGTTCCGTTGGTTGATGCTAATTTCAACAGAGATATTTTCTATTGATGATGTCTTTGTAATCGGCAGTAGCTTTTAACAGATCTGTGGATTAAAAGAGGAACACAACCTCCTCTATTGTCTGTTCTATCATTGCGATGCAGAATATAATTCTGAAAGAACGGCCAATGGTTCTCGTTAAAGAATGTTTCATTTATGCCTGCTAATTGTACGTGTTGAGATAAGAGAAAATTCTCCAATTGTCGAAATTTTGAGTATGCAGTAATGCCATTTGCATTCCAATGCAGAAGAAAAATACATTTTTGCTTTACTTGATTTCATGTGCATATTTTTGAGAATAGACTTACCAACTTGGATTTGTTGTACGTTTGTAGTACATCTGCTAAACTCGTCAAGACCAGAAGTGAAAATATTAAATAACTGATCAATATTTAAGAGATCAGTTTTAGTGCCTCTCATAACTTCAGCGTAATAATCTCCCATATTTTGATTGTTATCAAAGTTGTGCAAACTATTTTTACGTGGGAAGCACTCGTATCGAATGCATTGTGATGGCGTTTTCGGGGTGAATTGGTTCTCGCAGTTTGATGGGTTGTTGCTCTTGACCTTATTTTTATATAAAGGGCACGTTAAAGGCAGCCAACGTCATTGAATGAATGATCTGTTTTCTCTGTACCATTTTTATTACAGTTCAAGCATGCAAACGCTGCAGGTCTTTTGTTGTTTTTTCTGAATGGACAGTCGTTAGAAGAATGCTGATTAGCTCACATCGTACTTGCTGTCTGACGATTACAGTGTTCTCCACCGTGGCCATACATTAAACAATTCCTACATTGAGTTGGATTGTTATTTTTCGTAGGCTTGTGCTTTTTCCACGTGATTATTACGTTGCAAATTGCTTTAACATTATGCAACGAGTTTGGGCTAAATGTTCTACGTCAAAACTCAATTTTATAAACAGCATCATTGTCCGAACTATACTTTGTTTTAACCTCGGTTATTGGTGACGGGGAGATAATAGTTTTCCAACTCTGTATTGACGTCTTCAATGTTGATTTTTAGAAGACCGTATAAAAATGGTTATTTCCTTTTGGGTTGAAGGCATGGAATTGAATGTTGTTGTCGTTTAGAGACTTTTTGCAGAATTCAAATTTTTCCTTAGTTTCCGGAAATATTTTGGTGCCGATAGATGTCCGTTTACATACGCAATCTTGTCCCAGAAGATGTTGAATTTCTCTAAAAGGTACCTCGACGACGGTCACAATTGGAGGAAGTTTGTAAAGAATTTCAGCCAGTGCAACATTGGTTTCTGGTGTATCTATTGTACCAAGGTGATGTAGGACCAATTGAATTCATGTTGAAATTAGTAGATAAATGCATTTGTTTTCTGGTTGAAGACTTATCCTTACGGCTAGCCAACGGCTTTTCCGCGCGAGGCATTTTGACTTCGTTTTTGAACACTGAATTTTAATAACTGAATAGTTAACTTCAATTTTTTTTAAACTGATATATAACAAACTAATATTATAGTCCGTGGCCCATCGACCTGCACGAAAGCTAGCGGCTAACTGATGACAACTGTAGTAAAAGCCGTCTTGGGTATGAAAAAGTGTGCTCAGATAATGGCGAAGAATGTCGCATAGTTTCTGTCGCTATAAGGAGAAGAAAAGGATGTGGAAAGAGCGGGAGAATGAGAATACAGAAAGATACAGAGATGGAGATGAAGCTTGAAAATTTTACCAAAAGTTCAGAAGTAAAGTGCATGAAACAGGGCTCCCTTCTGTAAGGACTGTGATGAAAATCTGGTCACAAATAAGAAAATATGCTGCAATTATGGAGAGAGACATTTTAAAAGCTTTGAGTTCCGGATAATAAGTTTTAATACATATTAACCAGAACCACATTGTTGACGTACTTTTAAATAAAATTAAAAAATCTATGCCGAAACTGAACTGGGTTTTCAGTGAGAAATATATAATAAAAATTAAAAATAACTCTTTTGTTATGCTGTACAATTAATCAAAACCAAAAATAATAATCAAAATTACCATAAAACTGAAATGACTTTTTAGTTCCACCCACCATTTGATCCTTGGTTTTAAATTAAAGATTTTACTTTAATTGTAAAAAAATTATATATATTTCACCCCAAAAATCCTTGATAAAACAGATACTTATTTGAAATTACACTAACAATTGCATTATTTTTCCCAATACGTTTGCTTAGTTATTTCATAATTTTCTTAAATACTTCATAATTTTTTTTGCTCTTTTTTTCTCCTTCAACAATGCCAAATTGTATGCCTTAAAGAATGTACTAACAAAACTAATTTAGATTTTTGTCAGTTCTTTTTAAGTTATTATAATTTTGTTTTCCATTTGGTTTGTAGGAGCCAAGTTGAAATTTATTGATTCTGTTAATGAAATTATTTGTTGAGAGACCTAACACAAATAAGTTTAGTAGAAGACGAAAAAAATCGAGTTGAGAAACAAAAGTTGTTTCCTTAAATTAATTTATGTTTTTTTTTTCTTGGTTGCTTAATTTTGTTGATCTTTTATTACATTGGGATGCGTCAAAATAAAATAAAAGATCATTTAATGGGTTGTATAATTTTGATGTTGCTCTTCGCTTGTATTTGAAGTGAACTTACAGCATTTTAAATTTATGTGATTATTAGCCGATCCGGCGTACGCTGCAATGCCGCTATGAAGCTGTATAACTGTATAATACTCAATTCTGTACTTAAAATATAGTCCGGATATAATTATCAGCAACAAGGCTTTTGTTTTAAAGGTTAAGCCGTTTTTAGTTTTTATTTATTTTTTTTTTTCTAGCAATATCATATATAATAATAGCTTTTGATAGTTTAGATCTTTATGTAGTCTGAGTGGAGCAACGCTGTTTTCACCAATCATAGTATATGACGGTTGATGGCATTTCGTCCACGTTTTACGAGGACATATTGGTTTCTATGACGATAGCATACGTATCAACTTCCGCATTCATACCTCTCATAGGGCATGAAATATAGCAACCTAAATCATTAGGTTCTGCATGCGGTGTCACTCCCCATTCCCTAATATCAATCTAGTTTGCTTATGATTATTTCGTGCTTGATTTGCTTAACTTTCAGACACTGGTCATTTTAATGGATTATTAAAGAGGTTGTGGTACCAAGTTTTTGCTGACATATATTTTATTCTATCCTAGTAGCTCTTATGGTTCATGAGATACCCCCGTTTTAAATACGAATGTATATA
The DNA here is from genome assembly GCA_019455685.1 of Philornis downsi. NCBI lineage: Eukaryota > Metazoa > Arthropoda > Insecta > Diptera > Muscidae > Philornis > Philornis downsi. The sequence goes on along the minus strand of JAHXMU010000683.1, from coordinate 5,061,713 downwards.
GGTGGTCTCACATCTTTTCACTTAATTTATTCCTTATATAACATACGCAAATTTCGAGACTGATAGCACTTTACTGTTATACTTTTATGGTGAGAAGTCAGTTACTTTAGCTGTTAGAACTGGCTTCCTAAAAAGTGTGTGGCGTCGACCACTTTTTAGTCGAAAATATTTCTTTCTATGTCAGTAGCAAATGTGTTAAATCAAATTGCATTTATGTATGTCCAATAGTTCAAGAGATATGACGTTCAAAATGTTAAGTTTATGTGAGCGGTGCCACGCCTATTTCTCAATCTTAATTTAACACAACAACTGGCAATTTCGCGTTTGGTATTGATTTGTTAAATTCATCTGACCTTGGATACCATAACGAATTTTTTTAGAAGGTGTGGGTGGTACCGCCTACTCTTTGTTATATCAGTAGCATGCATGAGATACGGTCGTTCAAATACTGAGTTGTTTGGACAATGCCAGCCCTTTTTTGTCAATTTTAACCTAATATAGCACATGACAATTTCGTGATTAGTAATAACATATTGCTAAACTTTTATGACGATCGTTCACCATAAGAGAATTTTATAAAGAACACAATCTACCTTTAATTTGAACATATTTCTTTTTGTGCCAGTAACATACGTACCAAATATCTTTTGTGTACCTCCAATTATTCATTTGATATACTCGTTCGAAATTGTTATTTGAGTGGGCGTTGAACTCCCTATTGTAGAAACAGGACCTAATGCAGCATATGATTCCTTCCTGGCGGTGTAAATATAGGTATACTATGACAATTTCATGACAATCGATCAATTATTTAAGATGTCTAAGATACGAATATACAAATATTAAATTTTATTTATGTTTAAACTATGAAACAAAAGTGGAATGTTTGCATTTGGAAGTTTTTATAAACGATTCCTCACTGCCAAACATCCCAAAGTTAAAACAGTTGTGCAGCTATGCTTTTTTATGGACTGGCAAAGTTTGGATATTGTTCGAAATGAATTAACTATTATTTTAAAAAATTCGTATTTCCATCAGCTACTTCAGCTTCTTTCAAGTTTTAAAGAGTCGTCATTATCCTTATTTTAAGAACTTGTAGAAAATTGCGGGTGAAGATGTTCCAGAAGGAGTTGTTGAAGTCAAACATTCCCCCTCTTTTTTTTCCATACGTGAGTTCTTTCTTTTCCTAAACAAATTAAAATCACTGATATCTGATACCTACACGCTGCATTTTCCAAAGATCTATTTCGTTCTTATCTGGGGTCAGATGAAAACGCGGCTATAAAATTGAAGAGTATTTTATGAATATGTTTTGAGAGAGGTTTTAGAGAATGAATGAAAAATGCATTTTGTAAAGTAAATTAAAGTGTGAATTATCAGTTATAAATTGAATTGGAAAATGAATTTAATAAAGTAAGGTAAATTACGAATTCTAAATTATGAATTAAATTTAATCTTTGAATTGAATTGCATTTAATTAAGTTGTATTGTTTTGAATTAAAGTTGCATCATAACAGGTTACACTGAATTAACACAAAACCCCCAATCTCTCTCTCGGAACCTAAGTTCCAAATTAAATCTTCAGACCAAATCTGACAGATTTACATGTGCATTTGCAACGACATTTGCATCTTACAATTTCTTACTGTAGTATGTGAGTGTAGTTTCTCTAAGGGTGTATTCTAGAAAGACTATCAAAACCGCTCCCAGAACATTCAAGTATCATATGTAATCTCTTTCCTCTTTATCTGTAAATAGGACTTTTCTAGAATTACGTTTACGAGAGTAAGTTATGTTTGTTCCTCTCACTCCCATTATAATAGTCTATTGTTATCTCCTTTTCACTTGTTATGTAAATAAGAACATTCTAGAATTAAATCTATGATAAAAAACACTGTTAAGGCGGGGGCGCAAATAAGCAATTATTTGAATTTACGAGAAGTATGAAAACTGGGGGTTTATTTTATTACCCTCAGAGCTACACCTTATTTCGGTTGGATTTCCAAAAGAGAACTGCCTGAAGTAGCAAAGGTTGGATTATTTGTCACGAAATATTAACCATTTCGAACACGACTGCTAGAACAAATATGGTTGCGGAGTAAAACTTTACCACACAGCAGTGTCAGTATACTCATGACCACTTGCGATAATAGTTCAGAGACAATCGATAAAATTCAATTCTGGCATAAACAAACACTACTCTGTAAATATGTTTGCCTTTGTTGCACCCAATGTAAATATGTGTTCTCTCTGAAATATCGTAGCATTTTCTAGAATGTCAGTGTGGCGTTGACGTTAATGTGGAATCACGTTCTACGATACCAAATTACATCTTTTTATTATTTTACATGAAAAAAATTGATTTGATTTTATAAGAAACGCCATTCCTGATAATGAAAGGCTGTTGGGTCAGAGTAAAAGGCAGATAGGTATGAAAAGATTCTTTGAAAAATGAAGGTAAATGGTATCCAAGTGCACCCACAATGTATTTGTGGAATGCTTTGTGGACTTTGATGACGTTATTGTCTTCACCAACCCATTATGAGTATGTATAGTAGGACATAAAGATCTTCTTAAAACTTGAAATTTTTGTGAAGTAAAATGTTCTGAAAGCTTTTAGTAACATTTTCATAACGACATTCGTATAGGTGGGATTAGATTATATAGGTAGGTAGGTGTAGGTATAGGTAGAATTGGGATTTTGTTCAATAAATTTTGTTCATTTCGAAGGCAATATTCCGAAATTAAAAATTTCTCGTCCTTATTGGTAAAACAAAAATTGATCAGCCTATTTTCACGAGCCTCTTCTGATGCCAGTTTTGCCCTATCAAGAACATTTTGTAAATGCTTGAAAAGACGATAATCGCTTAACACTACGTCTGAACTATATGGTGGTTGTGATAGAACCATTCACCCAGTTGTTATGATCCTTGTCGATAGCGTAATTTATTTTTAACTGTACAACAGTTTTGTTGTACTTTAATAACGAGTTATCCATTTTCCAACACATTAATAACGTGTTATCCATTTTTCGGTTTCAAAATAAAGTTAAATGAAACACGCATTAAGCTATGATTTTGATGAAAATTGTATTTTCTTATAACGCTTGGGCCTTGCCATTATGTACGAAATACAACGTCATTTAAACGACCGTTTCTGGACTGGTTGCAACAGTGAAAGTAGTTGAAGTAGTTTTCGACCACTTTATCTCGAGCAGGAAGTTTGGGGATTATCACCGTCTTCGACGTAGATCCACGAAAAAAAGTTTAACGGTGTCAAATCGCATGATCTTGGTGCCTAATTGACGTCGCCAAAACGTGAAATTACGCATTCTGGAAACTTATCATGCAATAAAGCCAAAATCAGTCGTGTTGTATGCTCTTGGCATCGTCTTGTTGAAACCACATCGTCTAGTTCATAATCTTCAATTGCAGGCAAAAAAATCCTTACTGTATCGAATCCTTACTTAAATTGTGTTGGGATTTTTCTCTTTCAGTAACACTTTTAAAGTAAAGTAACACTTGTATTATCACGTTTTGTAATGTCTGACATTAAAAAAAAAGGGACTGAATTCGTCAATTATGGGAATTTAATTTTTATTTTGTTTCATCTGCGTTTATAATTGCCGAGGTGAAATATTCATGTAAACAGCCGATTAGCTGTTTCATTCGGTTAGCTATAAGCCACTTGTCTTATTTATGCCTCTCACAAACAAAACAAACATCCTATATGGATGAAACCATCAACATACATATCTTTAAGACCAGTGTACCAACATAAAAAAAATTATCTAAACACGAATATACGTAGCCCGCGAAATGTGAAAATTCAACATATTTTTTGAACACACCTCATATTACTAAAAAAAGAAAAAAAAACAGTCAAAGAGATAAGTCTTGAGAAGAAGAGTTCTCCAAGTTACCAGGAGCGTTTCAATAATTTTGATTTTAGTTGATCTCAAAAAAATAGAAAAAAAAACTATAAGCAAAGTTTAAAGTTTTTTGATTTTGGAAAGAAGAAAACAACAACGAAAAGGAGTAAAAGAAAATATCATATAATATAGATTCTCCTCTTGGCAACGGTGCTTTGGAAAGAAATAATAATGTAAAAATAAAATCTTCATGAACGAGTAATAGTGTAATACAATGTTGGGTAAATGTTAAAAGGACTCGAATAATAGAAGTAGTCCATATTCGCAAAGCGAAATAATTTTCTACTCCTCACGGTGATACTGCAGCAGTCGGTGTCGAAAGGCCTTTCAATATATGCATGCTGCGTAAGTATGATCAGATATTTCTCTGTTTAAAACTTATATTTCGTTGGTTCAGTGAGTTTGTGGCTTCTTAAACGAGCAACTCTTTCACAAGCTCTCTCTTAAATTTGTCAACAAATGATTTCATATACTCGTATCTGCAAAAATCTATGTTTGTAACCTTGTTTTGATTACTCTTTCTTTTCTGGCGAGAACTCTCATTGATACAATAAAGTATGAAAAAATGATATGGGACAATCCACTTTTATTTTCTGTTCCCTTGATGTCCAGTGAACATACGAAAAAATGAAATAAAATAAAAACAAAAATCACAATCATTAAACGCAAGAATATAATTTCTCTAATGTAAAGAAAATTGAACTACAAAGTGAATCTTTCTTTACCTGCTTACTCGTATAAGTATATATATATATATAGGTATATAATCATAAATAAATGGCAGTGTTCATGACATTACATTACACATACAAAAATTGTGCATTAGAAAAAAAAAAAAAAAAAAAAATAAATAAATAAATAAACATCTATATGAAGTAAACAATTTTCATCGATTTTCTTGTGAAAGTTATGACGGTGTTTGCGGTTTAGGGTTCCCATAGACAAAGAAGAGGCTAACGGGGAACATGGTTTCGGGGGGGTAAAGACATCGACAACTATTTGCCCATATGTCATGCATAAAATGTATCGAATAGAGTTCATTTTTCATTTATTCTAAATACCACGGCATCTTTTCACCATACATACGAGTATCACGTATTCTTTCTCTATAAAAGGGAATCTTGTAATTGCGTTTAATGTTCTTGTGTGGCATAGGAGCCAATAGACAAAGCTAGCGGCTATAAATGGGTACCACCAACACCTCCTAAATAATTTTGGTTCAAGAAAATGAAGAGGAATAATAATTCAAAATTAATTAATATTTTGAGTCACGGTACTGTGTAGCAGGATGGGATAAATATGTCATTATATGTGGCTCACTGCAGACAAACAAACAAAACCTGCTTGCAACCCATTAATGAAATATTGAAGAGCTTCTCACATTCAATGAGCTTACATGCGCTCCATTTTTAAACTCACTCAAAAAATTGAACACTTTAACGACGATTTCGAACTTCGCTTTGAGAGGCATTTAATAGATCTGTCTATTTGTCGACTCATCGACGGGCATCCTGCTTAAATAATGATATTTTTTTAGTACCGGAGTTCGAATCCACGATCATATACCGATGAGCTTACTGGTGAGCCAGTCGGCTCACTGAAGACATCTATCATATTGCAACACCGCACTATTTTACTAAAATTTTCAATCCACTTTGAACAATGTCGGTCAAGATGACAAAAACCCTTCTGGCTCTTATAAAAAAAGTATAGTTGCACCATATACATTTCCGCGCTATATTGATATCAGATTATACAATATAGCAAAGCTTTGTTCAAACACATAAAAGCCCGACTGCTTGCATCAATGCTGGACTCTTTTGTAATGCTTTAATGTCGAAGCCATGTTGATTAGTCTTGTTAATGCGAAGAAGAACATCGATTGATGCAATAGTAAGAGCGACAGAGAATATACAATTATTACGAATACTTCCGTTCAACTCAACGACAACAAAAGACATTGTTCTGTTACAAAGGACATACTGCACTCACACACATACATTGTATATTGTTGCCACCAATCGAATTATCCAGTAGGACATTGCATACATACGTTAACTTTGATGATTGCGCATAAGTATAAATACGATAGTACGTACAGAGTGACCGCGATTATGTGACCGGCCGTAATACACTGGCTAGCATAAGCGATTATTGTGAATATAATCGTAGGTTCGAGCTTCGATACAACCGGCAATGTTTCTTTGAGCGACAGTCAATTCGGTATGAGGACAAATAATTCAAGCGCTTAAGTAATCGACGAATCTGGTAAAAGTTTATCAAATGGACGTTTGAAATCATCATTACGTAGAGGGTCAAATTCAGCAAGTTTAGAAGTAATGAGAGTATAAGTAAATGTAAATTTTAATTAAGATGGCCCCACGTCAGCTTTGTTGGAAACAGTCAAATGTATAATAAAACCTTTTATTGTAAGGTTGGACAACTGACAACGCCATAACCATGAAATACTAGTGATTTTGTGTATTGTTTTGTGCGAAAATAATTTGAGAAATTTGTAGCTGAAACGTATCGATTACTTGCTGGAAGTAAAAGGCAAATTTGTTTGAAGACAAGAAATGTTACAGAAGGCCGAAAGGTATCCAAGACGCAGAATTGGAACAATTATCGAAGGAAGATTCGGGTCATGTGGCTATGCTTCAACATCGACAGTCAAGCCGAATGCTTAAGGAACAATATTTTCTTGTGTATTCGGTGGATAAACTTAGCCTCATATATTATGAGTTCAAATCGCTTAAAGGTAATGCAGCTCTCTACCTAACACACTCGATGAGATTGAGTAGACGCGACAAAATTATTTTGTTGCATGGTCATGGTCATCCGAATATTGTTACAAAGTTCTACCCTATCCACCGCAATCATCGGACATTGCCCTTCCAATTATGGTTTGTTCCTTCACATTATATGAAGAAATTGAATCAATTCTTGCATAGCCTCGAAAGATGAATCCTTCCATCGATGCAATATTCGTATGCTGCCAGAAAGATGGGAAAATGTAGTAGCTAAAGATTGACAATATTTCAAAAAGCACATAATGTACCGTTTATTCACAATAAATGGCCTATTTGAGCACCGCAACATTACGTTTGTTGCATCCCACAGCGCCAGTTCTGCTTACCAAAAGTAGCCCATTGGGCACATTATATCACAAAGAAAGGTGAGATTCTTACATTTAAAGTTTGAGAATAGACTAAGGTCGTTTCGACCCTAAGGCCTCTAATCATTCGATATACCAGATATGAATATTTGACATTATTTTTAAATGCACCAGCTATCTGGCAATTGTGAGAAGCTCCTCATATTCCAATCAGTAGATTCTTTTGCCACGGAATTGGTTTTTTTATGACCCCAATTATTCAGGCTTTCGATAAGTGAGAGCTCTGAACCGAAATTTCATGACGTATCGTAAAGTGGCAGATATTTTTAGCGTGCAAGTACTCTAACTTGCGTTGGGTATGCTAGTGTACAAAATTTGTAGCAGATTATTAAAACATCAGTGCGTCGATGAACCAACTTCAATAATTGACAATTGTATAGATAGGATACGTGTTATTAAAGTTGACCGTCGAAGATTTTTGATGCTGGAGCTATTGCTATGTTTTATGATTCATCACATCCATGTCGACATGTAACTCGAAGAGCTTATGATTTATACTTTATCTAGTTATCTTTCTATACTGTTCAGCAATAGGCAGATACGTTTACGTTTTTTTTAATAAGGGTTCGTTTAGCTCATTCCACCTCCTGAATGACGGTATTGGTCGGCTTATATTTGTTTAGTATAGGTATATTCGCATATTAGACAAAGACATCTTATACCCATATGGCGACGAAATTGGACATTTTTATCTATAATATCTCTATAATAACCACAATGCACTCCTTTTTCAATTTGTTCTATCAAGTTTTGACAGCTTTTTGAAATCCTGGTCTTCCCAACGGAATTTCGCTTTCTCCCAAGAACCAGTCAACGCATTCGCTGTATTTTGATGCCGATTCATCCGATTGTGTCATAATGCAGTATTCCGCAACACACAACAGCATAAATAGGGCTAGAGTCTGGTTCAGTTGCATTTTGTTAATCGAGGACTTTGTCATTAAATCGCTTGTTTAGGCGAAAATAATATATCTGTTTGCAATACTCTTCTCTTAATGACCTTGATTCACGCCAGACTCGACGTTTTGTCCTTATATATTACCAAACCCATTTTTGACTTCTATTCAACACTTGAGAAGGCTGAAGTAACATCTCGCCGTTTTCTGCCAGTAATGTCAACATCATCAGCATACGTAATTTGCATATCGCTTTTGTCCAAGATAGTGCCAGAAGTGTTAATTGCAAACTTTCTCATAATCATCTCGGACAATATGTTGAAAAGGTAGCGCAGTCTATAACTAAGAAGTTAGTATTTGGACTTTAAACGGTTTCCGGAAGCTTTGCCTACTTGTTTCCAATTACACAAGATAAAATTGGATTTCAAGGCATTATTTTCCTCCTTTCAACATACCACGCTTCCAGAAAATTATGAAAAATGATTGTGGTAAATTTTATAATTATATGGTGTGTTTAGTATTAATTTGTCTATCAACGGTATGCACACATTTTGAATGTACCCTGGAAAAGTTGCCATGTATTACGATACGATAACAGGATACCGCCATCCTTGCCGGCATTTACTGGAATGCAAATAGGACTTCTTAAAGAAACAGATTATGTAGAAACACGATGCGCATTTAGTGCTGCCTTATTTTGAAAAGTTCTTTGTCAAGTTTTCTTGATGTAGCTAATGTGGGATGTGTTACCGACCACCGGATTTTAAAATACGAGCAAAGGAATGGTATTATACCATAGATTCTAACAGAAACTCATAAGAATATATATCAGAACTGAATACATATCAAGGCATATTGAAGGAAAAAGGAGGCATTTGCAATGCTTATATGTGCAGGATATATTCCCGAGTTTGAGGATTCAATAGAAGGTTTTTACATAAGGCTCTCTAGCCAAAGGCCTTGGCGATTCCATATATTCATACCAATATATGACATATCACGCATCCTTACTCTACGGGTTCATTCCTACCAAAACAACAAGAGGGCAGATGCTGAAGCACCAGCAAAGTTCACGTTACGAGAATCCTGTCGAAAATATAATTTTGTTAAAGAAGATGATACGTCGTTGTAGCCACTCCAACTGCCTCTTGGCCATTCAGAACAAAAACATCGAAGCAGTGGATAGATGATTGGAATAGCTACAAGTATTCTCCTGAACATCTTGTATATATGTGTATGAGTATGAACAAGACTGTGTGTGTTGTACGTGTGTGTATGTATTTGCTTTTATGTATGAAAGCAGAGATGAGTCGATTTATTGGAAATTTGATCATTATTGGGTTCAAGAACTGACAAAGATGGGGAGGCGAATGATATAGTATGCATATCACACAGTATGTGGGATTGGGAAAATAAAGAGCACAACTAATGCATAGGCGAACTTCAATAGATAGCAATCCCCCAAGCATTTTGCGGTACTGAAGAGTAAAATTTTAAAATATGGACAAAGTTTTAATATTTTTTAGTTTTTTTCCATGTTTTTTTTCTGACTATTGGGGTAAAATAGTTTGGAAGTAATGAACGGCGTAGGAAATGCACCAGTAAATTTGTGCATAACAATTTTTTTTTTTAAATTTGTGCATACAATTTTTAAATGTTTTCTTACGGGAGAGAGACACCCACGTAAAACAAATCCATTAATTTTTGCTTGACATTGACGGCTTTATTTAGCATAAATAGAACGATCCAATTTAAGACAAACATGAACCGTTTAATACAATATTTTGTGTCTCTCATGTAGAAAATCTCGTCAATTTTGGCAAATAACTGGCCGATTTTCACGAATTCCTTTTGAGGTTTTTTTTTTCGTTAGCAAAATCATATGCCATAGGCATGAATTGAAAGCTATCTCTATGCCAGGTTCGGACTATAATTTGCCCACATAAGGACATCCAATCCCAATTGTTGATAATACAGGTCCGAATTAAGAGATTGACTCTGGGAGAAGAGCTCATAGTAGATCACTCCCTGATTCCGATCCCACCAAACACACAGCAAAACCTTCGTGCCGCCAATCTTGGCTTCACCATCAATTGCGGCGGATCACCTGGTCGATTACGACCGTTGTTGCCTTGACGTTATCGTAAATGACCCACTTTTCACCATCAGTCACCATCTGCCTCAGAAATGAGTCGATTTTGTTGTGGTTCGGCGGAGGTTCACAAATGAAAGTCACCCATACGTCGAGATTATTGTTGTATCCATTCAAGTGGTTCCAAACGGGGTTTTTTTGTGCAGTGTTCAGCTTCTGAGCAATCGAGATTTCCGATAATTGGCCATCCGGACTGTAACGCAATTTTAAAACAAGATAATCAGAACGAATTTATTAAAAACAACATGTCGCAGATTGTTTTTTACAGTAATAAACACAATTTAAATTTTCAGTCTCCTATCTTGTGTTTTCGCATTTATCGAAGAAAAACTTAAAATATGCAAATGTTCTTTCCGCTGATATCCACCTTTGACGCCTGCTCAAATAATATCGAGTCAAGTAATTACAAATGCGTCTGAATAGTTTCTTGAGTACGAAATTATATTTTGCTAGTGACATCTAGCGCAACCTGATGGCATTTATACGATGCGATATGCAGATTACTAAAGCCATTTATTAGAAAAATGAAGGATTTAATCTTTTTATACTTTATTTAATGTCAAAAAAATATTGTCTAACAACTTTTGTCACCAGCCGATTCATAAAGCTGTACTAGTGCACAATCGAAAACAGGACAGTCACAGAATTATAATGTGTAAGTCAATGTTTCATTGTGTTGACTGAGCGCACATATTTTGTTGATGTAGCAATTTTTGGACTGGTACCCCATGGGAAAAATTAATCATGTAGATGTAAATTTTCGACACCACGAGTAGTGAAGAACAGTAATGAATTTCCTTCCTCTGAAGACAATCAGTGAGAGATGATAAATGGATTTGTGGACTGTTTCCACAGTACCAAAATGAATCATCCAGATGTAAATTTTTGATATTAACGAGTTTAAAGAATTAACCAGTAGCACAAAGTATTCCTTTGGGCACTACGCAGTTGCCCGCACAGCACAGGATACATTTTGGCTGGTAATGTGATAATAACTTATAATGTACAGGGTGGCGCACGAATCGTGTTACAAATACAAAACGTAAAACTTTTTTCTGTGTGAGTAATCGGGTTGTTTGTTTTTATTTGGCTGGTTACTATTTAGATTTATTAAAATGAATGCATGCGATACCGAAAAGAGAAACAGACGGTCATTACAAGGAACAGTTCATGATGACTTAAACTTGGTTCCGTACAAAATCTAAATTACAAGTTAAACCCCAAAAAACAGAAGTTACAGCAAAAAAAAAAAAAGAAAAAAAAACAATTGTTTGAAATGGCCGAAGAAAACAACAACTTGATAAATTGCTTGTTATGTCTGATGAGCCCCATTTTGATCTAAACAACTAAAATTGAATTTGATCTAGAAATACTCTATGAGACGGAAATGCATCCAGAACGAGTAACTGTGTGGCGCGCAGATTCATCAAAGTGCATTGCGGGGCCATGCTTCTTTGAAGAAAATGGAGTAACAGTACCTGTTATTTAAAGATTTTGTCTATTTTTTTACCCAGAACTGCGACGAAGACGTATCCGTTTCAATAGCATTTGCTCTCAGCACGATCGAGCAACTGCACTCATAGCCAGACCGGTTATGGCGAAAATTCCCAATCAAATTAATATCTAGGAACTGCACAATAGTCGAGGCGATCCCGACTTCAACCCATCAGGCCACAATTAATAATTTTCTGATTAAGTTTCGCATATGCGTGAATGAGCATTTACGTCATTTACAGTCTATCATTTTCAAAACCAATTATATCATATAAAATAAAATTATATAAAATAAAATTAAATTTTCTATAGAATAAAAACAAAAAATAATAATTTAAACATATTGATTAGAAAAAAAGTTACTTGAATTTCTTATTGTAGCACAATTGGCGCGACACCCTGTATTTGGAATATCAGGGTACATTGCAACAATTTATTAGGGCCTCATTATGTCCACCATCGGATGCTGGTACACACATTGCGTCATTTAGACAGCAACAGTTAAAAATATCCATTTAAGGCACCATAAAGTACGCACACTACTGATCGTTGTCAAAATCGCGGTCGATTTAAGCTTGTCCATCCGTTCGCGCGGCTGTTTAAAACACGTCCGAAATTCAGCAAAAAACTATCTCATATTCACTTGCAGTTTAGGTTCATAATGGGGCCATACCCGACCAGTGGGAAAACACTTGCTTTACAAGAATTAAACTCTCTTCTGAAAGTTGGGAGTTTTTCAGATTTTTTTTTTTAATTATACTATTTATTAGTTAACTAAAATCAATATACGACTGATAGAACCATCCCAACTCATATAACTTTGTACGTTGCAATTGTGGGCGTGATTATTGAAGAAGCGAAAAATATTAATTTTCATTACAGGCTATTAAAGGGTGTTTCTGACACACTGTTAGAAAAACGTTGCCAATCCATGAACTGAATACAACATTGTAGTTATAAGCATTTTCAGCGAATTTGTTAACTAACTTTAATTCATTACCCAACAATCATATACGGCGGTAGTTAATGGACGTGATTATTGAAAAATACTAAACACAACGAATTTTCTCTAGAAATATGAGCATTTATATTTATTACGAATGGGAAGCAATTTTTGTGATGTGTCCGTTTATTCGACAAAGTGGGCCGCAGTCCATATTTTTGGATATGTAAACTATGGCCAGCCCGAACTTGTGGCGGCTGCCCTATTAAGCGCATAAAAAATCAAACACTATAAAGATTGCATGAAAGTAACCCATGTGATTTAAGCACAAAGAGCAAAATCTACGATGAAAATAGTTTTTTTTAACGGTTCCGGATTTTTTTCTAACCCATATCACTGTGCAAAGATTATGTCGACTGATTGAAGCACTTCAGACCAGCAACTATTAATAATTAACTACAGATGATTATGTCAACCAAAGTCTATTTCAATTCGAAGAGGTTAATCATTGATACAAAAGAGTTGAAGTTGTTCGAGTAATAATGGAAAATGTTCAATACATTCTCAAGAGTTTAAATTTTTTTTACTTGAGTGGTAGGCAGAGATTGACATTAAAATGGATATAAGTCAGAAAACAGTCGTTTTTCCCTAAATGCAAAATCTTTAATTTAACATGAAGATGTATTTAAAGTGGATTATTTTCGCCTAAATTTCCTATTTGGTAAAATCGCAGAATATTCACTATTTTAGCACTCTTTTCAGCTCCCTTGGAAACACTACATATATATGTATATCTACGTCTCCAAAGACAAGTTTTATATAGAAACATGGTTTCATATTGAAAATGTCCTCCGTATAAACGTTTTACATAAAAAAGAGTTTACATAGACATTTTTCACATGAAGAAAAGTTTCCATGGATACACATAGAAAAGAGTCTCCATAAATATTTTTCATATAGAAGTGTGCTCAAATAGTCTTCATAGAAATGTTCATAAATAGAAAAATGTCTTTATAGAAAAGGGTCGTCATAGATGCTTTTCTTCCTGTATGCTCTTCCAATAGAACAGTGTTTTGTATAGAAAAGAGTCTCCACAGACACTTTTCGTATGGAAAAGGGTCTTCGTATAAATTTTTAAATAGAAAAAATCTTCATAAACATCTTTCGTATAGAAAATAGTCTCCATATATATTTTTAGCGAACAAAAAAGTGCTTATCTTTATAAATACTTTTTATACAGAAAAGAGCCTTCATAGCCATAAAAATGTTTTTGTAAACATTTTTTATATTGAAAAGTATCTTCATAGACACTGCCCATATACAAAAGTATCATCCAACACATTCGTCATATGAAAAAGTATACGTCATAGAGAGTTTTTATGTAGAAAATTAAATTTTATGTAAAAGTTATTCATTTCATATAAAAATGTGAAAATTTTCATGCAGAATAGGCGCTTTCACATAGAACAGCTCTGACCAAGCGTTAATATGGATGACCATTTTTCTTACCTTTTTAATGATAATTTTTCTTTCCTTTCTATACAAAATTTCGAATTCATTGCACTTTATAAAAGTATATTTAAAGTATATTTTATAAATTTAATTGAAGAAAACATCCTACGTTAATTTCCTAATCATGGACAATTGCAAGTAAATATCTGCAAAAATATAGAGTGATGGTTAGATGAAGCCCATAGAATGATGTCTCATATCGTCATTAATATTCTTAAAAGTTAATGACAATTCCAATTATATAATTTAGTTAAAGTTATCAGTGATATTGCAATAAATCGTATGACATTAAGTGAAAAGCATAATTTTCGCCAATATCTCTTCATCTCTTTTGTTTATATATAATGATCGCAATATTGTCAATTGCAAGTAATACCTTAATAGTAATAGTTAACAATGCCATTGTAGTCTACCATAGCTTCTTATTCAATACAAGCACATTTGTAGTCAGTCTTGAGTTTAGTATCAATTTGCTTTGATAGTAGCAGTGAGAGAGCCCCATGAGAGTTTATTCCCCCCTTGCAAAAGAAGCTTTAGTGCCTTAAAAGAACATGAGAGACAAGTAATAAACTGTGTGCGTATAACACATATACGTAGGATTCCACATATGCCGGTAACAATGTGCAAGTAAATGTGTATATGTATTTGTAAAAGAATGCTTGCACTTTGTTTTGTGATATATGACCGAACTTTGACATCGTTTCAAAAAGGCAACATGACGTAGCAGATTATGTTGCTCGCTTGACTTTTTTTTGTCATTGTCGTCATGGTTGTTGTTATACTCCTCGTTGTTTTAAGCACATACGGGAGTCTTGTGTTGTGCAAGTGTGTAGCAGTAAGCTTCGGGTTTATATATGTACTGCACTGTTTCGAATTTCTTGTTTCCCTCATCATTCCATCGTTATTGGTGTTCTATTTGACTTCTCATGCTACTGTTGAATGCTTTATTTCAGTTTGCTTTGAAGAATTAATTTTCTTTTATCGAAAAATAATAAAAAGAAACCAAGTTGACCTGCATACAGGGAAAGCAATATGTTGCAGTTGCTGTTGTGGAAATTTTTGCTGCATTCGCAAAACATAAATTATATATTTTATAGGTTTTCATATGATATGAAGTTCTTTACTTCATGCAATCAATTATAAAATATTTTTTATAGTTAAACAATTTATTATTTATATTTACATGTACGAGTATGTGTGCGTTTCGAATAAATAAATCAATTTTTTAGAACACCGCATCCTGGTAAAGTGATCAATATAAAAAGTTAACCTTTCTACTCCATTACGATTTTTATTCAGAAGATTTATATCAAAAAACGATTGTGCGGAAAGCTGCAGTTAACGCAATTGGTATAATTTTGAACCTTTTTTAGCCATAGCTATTTCGGGTATGCCAATGATATGCACTTGATTGACAGAAAATTGTGAGATGATACTGCAGTCTTCTCCCTCATTGAGTCAGATTCAATAATAATGGGTCTGGTGATGAACGAGGACAAAACAAACTAATTTGTTTCGACAAACAAAAATCACGGTTCTTTGTTTGAAAGACTGTGTAAACACTGTGCCAGCTATAACCATGGAATAATTCATCTACCTCGATTCTGTTATGAATAAAACTCATGACGTCAGATGTTACTATGAGCTAAATATGTTATTTAATGACAAAGACCTTTCTCGGCAAACAAGCTCTTTCTTAACTATTTTGCTGTATGAGAAGGGATCCTGGGTTATGCCACAAATGGGTGAATCATTGCTGATGATCGCCTAGAGAAAAATACTCTCCGTCGCCAATGGAGATTATCGGCGCCGCATGAAACATGAGCTGTATGAGCTATGTACCGACATTAACGTAGTCAAGAGTATCAAAACGTAGCGATTGCGATAGCTGGATCATATTGTGCGAATAGGCCCGGCATGAAAGATTGTCGACAACGATCTCTATGGCGTTGAAGAGAGCAACTAAAACTCCGTTGGAAGGAGTAGAAGAACCGCGAAAGATTGAAGCACTAGGGATGATTTTCTACGTGCGGCTTATAATAGATAAGAATGTCTATTCTATTCGCCATCTAAGTAAGTAAATATGCAACATTACCAATTTAAAAATCACACACTTAATCTTTTAGACCGGTAAAAATATTTGTTTTTTTTTCATTAATTTTCTTTATTGAATCTTTCTTTCGAAATTTACAATAAGTATTCAAATCTTAATCCTATCTTAAAGTATCCTGCCATTGCCGGATATTGTTTTTGGCGAGGAGAACTGTTTATCACCGGACCAAGTCTAGCGTGTCCTTTCTTTTTAGCCGTATATGACCGGGAAAATGTTGAAGGTTTTGAGCGAGTGGGTTTGAGTGGGAGGACAACTTCGATACATATAACCTGCTTAATTTTTTTTATTTCCTCGGAAATATAAGGAATGTTTAAATCCTTGTGTATGTTATCATTCCTAATATACCATGGGGCACCACAAATTTGGCGCAGTATTCTTGACTGTCTTCTCTGTAGTTTATTTATGTTTGAAACCGATGCCGTTCCCCACAACTGGATGCCGTGATTTTATTTTAAACTGAGAGTAGACTGTGAGCCAATAAGCCAGTGGAGTTGAACCATTTTTAATTTCAATTGTATGGTTTTTGAGTCAATGTGATTTTTACAGGTGGGACGTCGGTCAAGGTGAATACCCAAATATTTGATATGGTTATGAACGGGTGTGGTACTACCGTGAATAGTGAGGGCTGGGCAATTGTTCTGTCTAAGAGAGAATGTAACCTGTACACTCTTAGTGGTATTTATTTTTATTTTCCACTTTTCGAGCCAAGATTCTAATGTATGTATATGAGACTGCAGTTGTCTAGAAGCCATTAATGGGCAAGTGCTAGTGCTCATGAATGCAGTGTCATCAGCGAAAGTTGAGGTTTGAATTAGTAAATGAACAGGCATGTCAGATGTGTAGATGGTGTATAGTATAGGGCCTATTATACTGCCCTGCGGAACTCCTGCTGAAATTTTTCTTTGAGTTGAAACAGAGTCTTTCGATTTTACTACAAAAGATCGATCCTTCAGATAGCTCTCCAGGAGCTTATGGGTATTTGCCGGTAGAAAAGAGGCTATTTTGTGAATATGGCCTTCATGCCACACTTTATCAAAGGCTTGGGAGATGTCTATAAAGAGAGCTGAGCAATATTTCCAATCTTCGAATGTTTTTCTGATCTGGGTTACTATACGGTGTACTTGTTTTGTCGTTCCATGACCCTTGCGAAACACAAACTGGTGCGTGGGTATTACATGGTTTGCTTCAATATAGGGGTACAACAATTGGGGAAAGATCTTTTCAAACAGTTTAGATAAAATAGAGAGTAAACTTATGGGTCGATAGGATGTAATTTGTGACAGTTCCTTTCCAGGTTTTGGGATCATTATTATTTCAGACAGCTTCCATGATCGAGGAAAGTATCCAATTCGAAGTATAGCATTAAATATAAATAAAACTAATTTGAGGATATTGTGGGGGAGTTCTGAAATCATTTTCGCTGTTATTTTATCGTGTCCAGGAGATTTATTCATTTTCAACGAGAGAACAATTTTCTTTAAGAGAGATAGACTTATTTTCATTGGATTTGTGACCATTGGGCTAATGATCGTTGGATTCACACGAGAGATTGTATAGTTAGGAGTAAATACTTCTTCCAGATGATCAGCAAATTCTTTCACTTTTTCATCGCTACTCCTTGCCCATTCTCCACTTTCATCCGTATTGGAGACTCCTGTGTTATAGGACGCTGTAGTTGCCTTGTGGCCTTGTACAGGCTATAGTTAGTGTTTTGTGTGGCTCCTAGACGAGATAAGTAGCGGGCTTCGGAGATTTCTTTGTTTTCATCCAGAGTTGACCTCAGTTTTAACTTGCACTGGTCGAGACGAGCTTTGAGGTAGGGAGATCTGTGCTTTTGCCATCGTCTTCTCGCTTTCCTTTTCTCTTTGATTAGGGATTCAATATTACATGACGAGTCATTTTTTGTTTTTGCATAGACCCTGTGCGGAGTTGGCAAGTTTGCGGCAGTTGTCATTGTGGTAGTAAGGACGTTGATGGCAGACTGAATTTCATCTGGTGTTTTGAGAGAAAAGTTTTGCCACAGATGAGAGCTTATGTACATCTTGTATCTCAACCAATTTGTATGCCTGTTTGGAAAATGGTAAGAGATTTCCGGTCCCAAATATGTTTGGGGGAACAGAAGTTTTCCAAATTTCGGAAATTGTACAAATAATGTGGATAATAGCTCAAGCTAAAAAAGTACATTTAGGTGCCGCTTTTGACACCTTAACCTTGGAATGCAGCAGATTCAAATATTCTTCCGATTGATATGCTAAAATGGCGTTAGTTTTTTTTCTTGGGCGATTGCTTCCTTTAGACAGCGATTCCTTGCTGATCCTACCAAACACACACACGACTTGGCCACCGTTTGTGCCGGCATAAGCACGGCCGCTTTCGATTTACGTTGTTATAAGTGACCAATTTTTCATCACCAGTCTCCGTCCTCTTCTGGAATAGGTTGATTTTGTTGCGATTCAAAATAATTCATGTATTGAGCTTCTTTTGCATCCAATCTTATTCAAGTGGTTCCAAGCCTTTTTTTTATGAAATGTTTAGTTCCTGGACAATCGAAATTGTGATTACATGATGATGATGACATACTTCGATTTCCATTATTCTATCGACATCTTCGACAACTGGCCTTCCAGAGCGTGACACATCCTTGATATCAAAAGACCGGAAACTAAAATTGCTCGTAATTGGCTATTACAGTATCAAAATCATAAAAATTACACACATTTTCAGCCGCCTTGCTTGTGTTTTCACCTCCACCGAAGAAAAATTTTTAAAAGCCATTTATTGGGAACATAGTGGATTTCTTTTTCAATATCTTATATAAAAAAATGCATCATATCGACTTCAAGATATTTGAATTTGAATTGAATTGAAAGATCTTCTAAAAAATTATATATTTTTTATAGTTATAGAAAATTCCTCAAATACTACCAATTACATGATTTATATAGCTAAATAATTAAATTCATTGAAAATATTTCTATAAAAAAAGATAGGAATAAGTTTATTGGGCCACAGCGAGGATTAAGGTTTGTCGGAATTTGCTATTATCCTATTAGATTATGTGAAAATGTTTGCCGAAACGAGAGTCATTGATTCCTTGAATGCGCATTGGATTATGAAGCACTATAGAGGAAATTGAAAATTAATGTAGGGTAATCAAGTGGTGCTACAGACATTTTCACCTTTCGTCCGTCTGAGGGTGAAGTGTTAGTTCAACTTGGCCATAAAATCTACAGGTTATATTATGTATACATTTTTTTAAATCTACAGTTGCTGGCAAGTATCCCATAATGCTGGCATACAAGTAAAAAACCACACGAATAAACGCAAACATACTTGTAATGCAAGAACTTAATATTGTATTCCATTGGAACAAAAAATCAATATGGATTTTATTATATTTACTTTTTGTTCCTTTGGGAATATAAAATGTAATTACTGACCAAAAAAAAAATTTTGTTTTTATGTTTCCAGTTCATCCCCCATTACTATTTTTCCTCACCAGAACTTCTTCCTCTTAAGGATATATGTAAGTTAGACTTAATGTGTTAAAAATGTTACTTTCGTACACAAGAAGCATTCATTTATGATTTCTAATTGAACGCAATCATTTTTTAAGGATTATAGAAAGTGTATCTGATATGGAACAGAAGAAAAAAGGACGAACCAAATTAAAAAAGAGTTTGTATAACAAAAGTAAATTCCTACAAAATATTGAAGATTATAAATCAAAAATTTTATAGTTTAAAAATCTTATTTTGTGTTAGGAAATATTGACTGACTCTCATTAAAATGCAATAAATTCATTGGAAATTAAAAAAAAAACAAAAAAACAAAATGTAATGCATGGTATATCATTTCTATACAAACGGCAGTAATATAAAGAATATGCTAACAGATTCAGTTTGCTCGAATAGTCGTCATCATAATAGAAGTAGTTGACCCAAAGACCAGTGCAAAAACTTTAGTCATGTGAATTGACCGCTCAAAGTCCTTGTTTTTTGTTGTGAAAAAAATATGCGATGCGGCAGAGGAGGCGAAGTAAATCGCTTGATTCTTATAAAAAAAAATGCTGTGGATTAACGCTGAGTAAAAAAAAGAAGCACAATTTTAACGTACTAAAATCTTCCGCTTAGAAGTTAGAGAGAAACCATTGATGTTTGGTAAAATTGGTTTCTGTTGTCTAGGGATTATAAGTCACAGGGGAAAATCGTTAATTTTGAAAGGGAGATACCAGGAGCATGCGACAATGCTGCCCTCTTTCTCCTGGCTGAATTTATTGCTATCGGGTAAAAGATATAAACCACAGAAAATATCCGTCTAATTGAGTATGTGGGTCATTTGTAAAGGAGGTAAAATCATTGGATTTTCCAAGCTTTAACAAGCATCACAAAACAATATACTGGAACAATACAATACTGCAGCCTACAGGGGAAAAAAACAGAATTTCAGACCATCTGTAATTTTGTATAAGAGGGGGAGTATCAAAAGCGTGACACAATATAGCCCATTTATAACCACCAATTACGATCTATTTAGTTTTATGAAATATTATTATACAACAGCTATCGTATCTCTTAACCACCCCGAACCTTCAATTAGGCTTCCGTGTGGTCAATTATTTACTCTCCAGTAGTAAAGTTTTCTTCCTATGAATAATTTCAGACATTAATATAAGTAAGTACCCTAGGCCGCTAAATCTGTTAAATATTTTGAATGAAAAGTAAAATGTAAGTAAGGATACACAAAAGTTATCTAGCAATGAATATTGATTACTGCTTCAACGGATGGTAGCCAAAGTGAATTGTGCCTCATGCATCGCAAAATGTTGGGGCCATGAACATTACAATCATGTTCATCACTTGTTTTCACTGTTAATTCATATCGTGTTTTTAGTAATGGATCCAAGTGTGGTCCATAGAAATGAAACGATACAAAAATTCAGTTGGGTTGCGTCGAAACCCCCTCAACCATTTTTCGAAGTCAATTAATTTTGTTCAAAATTAATTTCCTCTTTTTCGACCTATGAGCTTTGTTCAACCTGTCCTTGATATTTTCCCGTTTTATAGCTTTAACTTTGCGAAATGTGTTTTTCATTAGCAAACAATTATAAGATAAATGCTAGTTTTCAAAAAGTCATGGGAGGAAGAAGAACAGAAAAATATTAAAAGTATTCTGTCTTTTGCGCTGCTTCTCCAATTCATGGCGCCAAGTTTTGATACCACTTTAAAAATCTGGTCCTTCCGTCGCAGTTCCTGTAGCCCATTTCTGTATCAGCCACCGAACTCATAGTCAAAAAAACGTTTAATACTGCAGCGTTTTGGTCCATCCGCATAACATGAACCAGCTCATACAACTCAGTATTCATATGGTACCTGTATTCCTAGTTAAGGATTATGGGTCTGCACATTTTAGGGAGATTTCTTCTCTTGCATGACATGATTTATTTTATTAACGGAAGTTAAACTTTCTAATATATGTCCCAATCGAAAAGACTTTTCTTTAGTCCAAACAAATAATTTTTTTTATTCTAATTTACCACCAGACCCATTTATGCTAACTACATCTCAATGTTTGAGAAGACTGCAGTCACATCTACCAATTTTGCACCAATCATGTCAATGCAATTTTCTGAAGCTTTCCCCTTTCTAATTTCTATACCATCTTTGTTTATCGTCACTGAAAACTTCGCGTCGGCCAGTGTCATTCCTCAAAAGCGTATTAAATTTGCAGCGGATTGAGTATTTTTTGAGTATTTAACAAAATAGATTTTCAAATTACGTTTAAGGGCCGATGCATGATTGCTTTTAAAGACCATTTCCGGTAGAAACTCAGGCGTTACGGCTTTACAGTTCTTAATTTGAAATACTATTTTGCGCCCATTTTTCTTCAGTTCGATTGTGACCGCGATTTCTGTACTTGTACTGTCTGCGGCAACATGCAACTTAGAAAATGTTGTACCCATATATGAAGCATATCCGCGATCATATTTCCGCCATTGCCCTTACAGCACATTACTTAAATGTAATTTCGGAAAATAGACCATCGACAATCTTAAATTTAACAGGATTCAGTGTAAATGGATAAAAGATATGAACTTAACCAAAAACGGTTCATCGGTAGATTTCTTCAGTTTTCGCCAAACATTATCAGGCAATATAATGGACATAAATTTATATTACTTGCACCAATTTGACATTATAGCGAAATTAGGTTAGAGGTTATAGAAATGAAATTTCTGGCTGGTAATTCCATGGATGTCTGTGGTAGAATCTGGTCTCACTTAATTACTGTGCGAGGATAGAATCCAAATGTCACGTCCAATTTTCTCATAGCATTTGCATCTCCGAGTGGTCCAACTGGTTATTCCAGTTAAAGCTTCAAAACAATCTAATGACTGCACTTACAGATCTTTTAATAAGTTGCGATAAGAGTTTTCATGGCCAACCTTTGAATGTAGTGGAGTGCATAGAATCTATAGAAACACAAAGACACGTGAATGTTGTATGCAATGTGCTTCCTATATGCTCTTATACCATTAATCCAATTATAATGAAATTTTGGCAGGCACTTCTCTGGTTATCTTGAATGGTTTTGTAGCCTATAACATTTAATTATCATCTGTTAACATATTCTGAAATTGATTGTGTCAATTTGATTGAGTCAATTTATTGTAATTGTGGGCATTACGAACGATAGCTTAAATCTATATTATCTGGCACGATGTGACAGAAAAATTCTTTTACCGATTCCTATCTGTTAATTTCACAATCACCATAAATGGTCAATGAATTACAGGGTGACATACAATTCGTGCTACGGTGTAACAGTGACAGTGGGAACAGTTATTTAAAGATGTTGAAGAATGTTTTTTTACCCAGAGCTGATGGAGCAACTGCACACATACCCAGACCACTTATAGAGGAGCTCAGTCAGTCAGATTTTAACCGAATATTTTGAAACAGATTTGTTGCTTACGTGGCGAGCGCCTTGCGGAAGGGCCCATTGTGTACTTTGCTAAATACGAATCATTTGCCACAGGTATGTATGGAATGACTACCTTCATCAGTCAATGAACCGTATACTTGACATTTGCGAATACGTATCATCCATGCTGCACAGAGTCACAAAGCCGGTCAGATCAATTTCAATTAAATAGCAATTCTTTGTTAATCATTCCACTTTAAAGTCCATAAAATATTCATTTGATATGAAATTGGATATTTTATATTATGCGGCGTACTCAATACGCGCGCAGACGGTTATCTCAATAGGTCATAAATTTTTAATGATAACTCAATTGTGCAATTTAGAAGCAGACGGGAATTAACCTTTGCATAAAATAATAATATGCTTTAGTTTGCATACAAGATGGAGAAATACGGCAACAAAAACACAAAAACCACCGCTGTTTCTTTTCATTTTATGGCCAAGCCATCATAATCAAGCGGTGGGGAGCGATGAAGAAATAAAATGCGAATTTAAACGTTTACCTAAAACGTAATTTATTGGTCGCATTTGACCTTATGGTGAGATTCGAACATAAATATTTTCTTATTAAATTGTTTACTTGTCCTCATTGTCTCTCCTTTCGGTATTCTTTTGTCAAATAAAACAAATTACAAGATAATAACATTTTAAATGAAAAACGCCCAGAATTTGCATAGTACGATAACGTATAACAAAGAAACATGTACGTAAATAAACACGGTGATAGACCAGCTTACAAACATGTGATGTCAAGATACAATTATATATATATGTATATATATATATATATATGTAAACTGTGGTAATCTTTGCATTATACTTGACAAAGTTAACTGACGCTATTGATAAAGATAATATAATACGAAAATCTTCTACTGTAATGAAAAGTTATAAGACATTTAATAAAATTGTCTATATAATTAAACAAAAGTAAAGTTTACTTAAGTTATAATTTCAGACTTATTTATAATTTCATCCTTTGCAAATCTTTCGTACTCATAGATTTACGATATATTTTAATATTTCAACACTGCTGTTGTGAATGTGGTAGTGTTGGACATCAGCCACATCATAATCATGAAGTATTAGCGATTTTGCATCAACATAAAATATGTATTTGTTTTTTATGCGAAGAAGCATTATATTTGAGAAAATTTGATTGAATTTTTTAATTGGATGAAATCTGCAGCTTAGGTGTCCCAATTGATTGTAGAAGATTGTAGATTAAGTGGAAGAAGATGTCATGAGTGGTTTCAGAAGTTTGTGGACGAAAGTGAACGTAGACGCAGAATTGGAATCGTTAGTGAAGAAAGACTCGTGGCAAGTATTAGGTGGGCAACTAAGTTCTCGCTGTTTGCCAATAGATGGTGCCAGTCGTAAGTTCTAGTCGATTTTGCTATAATCTAAACGTCATAAGCCAAGCTTAGGTATATGGTAAACATACCGTCTGGACACAATAGTGATTTTCTTTTGACGTCATATTCCTTTGGTTGTGTCAATATATATGATTTTATGCCAAATAATCGAAGCTCATTGAGAGCTTCAGAATGTTTACGGAGATGCTGTTATAAGTGAAAAAATGTGTCGAGATTGCTTTCGTCGCTTCAAAGACGGTGATTTTGATGTTGATGACCGGTCGTGTAAAGAAAGACGAAAAACCTTCGAAGACACTGAATCGACGACATTTCTTGATGCGGATCTACGTCAAACGCAGGTAGAGCATGATTTCGTATTAAGAGTTACCCGCCAAGTCATTTTCAAGCGATTGCATGCACTGGGAATGATTCAAAAGCAAGCAACTTTGGTTTCATATGAGTTGAAGCCAAGGGACGTTGAAAGTCGTGTTTTCGCCTGTGAGCAACTGTTTAGCGACAAAAAAGAAAGGGGTTTCTTCATCGTATTGTAACGGGTGATGAAAAATGGATCCACTACAACAATCCAAAGAAAAGAAAGTCATGGGAGCTGCGCAGTTATGCTTCGACGCGGTCGGCTCGGCCGAATTTTCACGCTGCAAAGGTTATGCTCTGTATTTGGCGGGACCAAGTCGGTGGTATTTATTGCGAGCTGTTGAAACCAAGTGAAACCATCACTGGGGATCTGTATCAACTTCAATTAATGTGATTAAGCCAAGCTTTGTCTGGGAAGTGCCCACAATACGCGGAGAGGTGCGAAAAAGTGACAACGCTCGGCCTCACGTGGCCAAGCCCGTTAAAACCTACCTGAAAACGCCGAAATGGGAAGTCTTACCCCATCTGACATATTCTACAGATATTGCGCCGTCCGATTATTACTTCTTCCGTTCGATGGCACACTGTCTTTCTGATCAGCAGTTCCACTCATATGACGATATCAAAGAATGGCTAGATTCGTGGATACCCTCAAAAGATGAACAGTTTTAGATTGAAAGATTGAAAAAAGTAGTAGCTGGCGATGGGCAATACTTTCAATGAATTATTTGTAAACAATTTAACGTGGTCTGAAATCGATATTACTGATTAAAGAAGGAAGAAAATTGTGTTCCGTAGAAATGTCAGTTCACATAGAAATGTTGAAAGTCTATTTCACGCATTTGAAATGTGACTTGCCAGGCCTAATTAAAGAGATTTTTATTTTTATTTTTATTTCTATTTTTATTTTTATAGTCACTGGTGATAAAAAAATGGATATACTACAATAACACAAACAGCAGGAATTCATTGGTCAATTCCTGCAGTTCTTGATATGAAGCAGCCAGACAGTATTTTCAAAAACACATAATGTTATTGTTCTTTTCACAATAAGTTAAATTTTTTTTTATAAAAAACGGTGAAGACTGGCTTGTACTCCTAATATTTCAAAGCGTTTCAACACACAGCAAGTGATGACGAAGTAAAATGTGCAGTTTTCTACAAATTACTTGGTCCCAAATACAAAAATAAAGTGTAGTAAAAAAAACTTTGGACGCAATTAAAAGCTTTATTTAAAATAGTTCCTTCTGGCGAAAACTGGGACAGACGATTTTCATAAACGTCTCTTGGGGCTGATTTTTCGCTAGCAATATCATTCGCCATATGCGGGAACAGATGGTAAGTACTTGGTGCCAAATTTGGCACCAAGCTCCCGGAGTTTCTTCTATTAACAAAAGTTGGCCGCTTCTGGATGATTGCTTCTTCCTTCAGATGGTCCACTTATTGATTATACAGGTCCGAACTGAGAGTTGGACAGCAGAGCAGCTCATAGTAAATAATTCCACGCAGATATACCGCAAAACTTTCCTGATTGGAAATTCTGGCTTGACCACTATTTGAACCGGCTTACCGTACTTCGAAATCGACTCGCAGAAATTCAATTCACAAGTTTTTTTTTACGTTAAGTCGTGTGGAACCCATTACCGAGCTTCTTTTTAATCCTGCCTAATTAAAGTTATTCCAAATGGTACTTTTTGAAATATTTATCTCCTGTGTGTTATTTGAACTTGAAGGACTCCAGTTAGCAGTCATATATGCTGCTTCTATGCCAAACTGGTAAGCAGCCTTGATTTTATTTTTGAGTGAACTAAAATTATAAAAAAGGGGAGTAGTTACAATGGCGGTCCCAAAAAATTGGGAAAATTTTCTTTGTTTTCAACATCTTCTTTTAGCTCGACACATTTTTCTCACTATATTCCAGTTTCTATACCCTTTTTATATAGGGTGATTTTTTAAGATTTAATCTCTTAGGTTGGCAGCACTCGTTGGTAATGGCATCCAAACGTCATCTGTCAACGTGAAAAGTCTACAGTATACTCTGCCATTTCATCATGGAAAGACTAATGATGAAAAATTTGCATCGTTTGATACGATTATTTTATGATCGTAATAATCGACCTGCTGAATCAACAATTCGTGCTGTTATCTCCAAATTTAGCACCAAATTTACTTTGTTGGACATAAAACCATCGACTGGTATGCGTAGAGTGCGTACCGAAGAAAATATTGCAGCCGTAGCGACCAGTGTTAATGACGACCGTGAAATGTCAATTCGTCGCCGTTCTCAGCGATTGGGCATGTGTTACTCAACCACAAGGAATTTTTTTTACCACAATTGGCTGAGTTGAACTTGGTTGACATGTGGTTCTATCAGGACTGTGCAACATGCCACACTGCTCGTGAAACAATGGATATATTAAGGGATGAATTTGGTGAGAAGCTTATCTCTCGATTTGGCCCTGTGAATTGACGTCTCTTGATTGCGATTTAACGCCTCTTGACTATTTCTTGTAGGGTTATGTCAAGTCGTCAGTCAATGTGAAAAAGCCGAACACTATTGAAGCCTTACAGGATAACATAACATGCGTTATTCGTGGAATACAGGCCAAAACGCTCGAAAAAGTGACGAAAAATTGGACCTTCCGAATGGACCATTGTGACCATCGCAATAGTGGATGTGTAAAGTGGAGCATTGTTTTGATGAAACAATATTTTCTTCTTCGCCAAATGCGGTCTTTTTCCACAATCTCATCATCTAAACGCTGTAATAAATTAGCATAATATTCGGCGTTGGTGCCTTCGGGTTTCCTTTCTGAAGATTATCAATAAAAATAATCCTAAGAGTATCCCAAAAAACACACGCCGTGACCTTGCCTGCACATGGAACCATCTTCGCCTTCTTCGGACACGATTCTCCAATTCCAGTCCACTGCTTAGACTGTTTCTTTATCTCAGGTTTGAAGTAGTGGACTCATATCTCATCCATGATTATAAATCGGCGCAAAAATTCGGCTGTTTTTGATCTGTTGAAAGAAAGCGCGGCACCCATCTTGCGCACAGCTTTCTCATCTTTCAATTTTCGGCCAATTTAGGGTGTGCATCACTTTTTCATTACAGCTAGTTCACGCATGTTCAGCCGAGGATCATCCGATACCATTTTGTAGACTTTCTGAACCATGTCTGGCGTATGCACCGCTATTAGTCAACTACTACGGTGTTCGTCTTGGCAGCTTGTACGGCCCAGTTTAAGCTCTACTAGTTAATATTTTGCAGTCGTAAGCGAAGGAGCAGATTCCCAAGAAAGAATCTAGCTCGGCTTTAATATTGGTTGAACTGAGACCTTTCAAATGGAAATATTGAATTACATAACGGTGGGCAACTTTTTCCATGGCTCAAATAAAAATACTAAACAATGCGAAGCCCTGAAACTTAAAACATATGTTGTATAGCCAGGTTGGCTAGTTTTGGAACCGCCCTCATAAAATTCGACTGTAGCAATGGCTCTCCATGTTATCTGAATTCAGCACGAAAATTTGTTTTAATTTGGGCTTTCAAATGTAATACTATATTTAGGTTGACGCCAAATCCCTTTCAAATATGGCATCATTTTCCAGTTTTTCGTTTTTCCACGCATGATATTTCGATAACTGTGACCACCACACTGACATTTCTTCGAGAATACTTTAGTATGTGTATGATTCCATGTTGGAGCATTGGGTTATATCGTTGAATGTCAAGTTTTCAGAATTCGATCCTCTAACGATAGAGATTCAACCCAAAATTTCTAAAAATAGTGTCGGGATTTACATATTAGGATCTATTAGACGTTTTATTCTACCTTTGGGAAGATGCCAAGAATATATATTTTGTAGCGCAATATTATAAGTCAAATGCCAAGTGGATACAAAGTATGCATAAACTTCTATGATTGCGTATTTGGATAAAGACAACTATATGTTGCTCTGTTTTCACTTGGATTGATATACTTCTTTGAATTTCTCATATTTAGACATTTTTTGCTTAACTAACATATTTCTATATTTATTTTTGTACAGCAATACATTTAAATTTGATAGAGTTTGGCCAGTTTAAAAGAAGTTTTGATAAGTTATGCGAACTAAATGATTGCTAATGTTAGTTTTCGGGTTTTCTTCAAACCGGTGACTGAGAATATTTGATGAAAGCAAAGCCTTTGGTATAATTATGTTTTTGTTTTGGCGAACTTGTTTCTGAATTCATTTCAAGCAAATGTGGGAAGAATTTATAAAAAACATATTCCGTTGATTTAATTATTCTACTCGTTATTCACTGTTTCTAAAGTTTTGAAATTTCGAGACCATTACACTGCCTGTCCAATGCTGTCCAAATATATTCTCTAACGATAGGTCCGCACTCAAACTCTTATTCAAATTACAATTTTGATTTTAATTATCAAGATTTTTCTTAGTGGGAGAAATGTTTTATTGCTCCCCGGAGATATTCAATATTTGATGACGATATTAACGAAATTTATAAGTGACGCTTTAAAACCAATGATTATATCAACAGCAGCAATAACATGCCGTAAGAATACATTTTTTATGCGATGCAATTAGTCTTTTATGGGGAAGATTGAGTGATTGACTTTTAGATTCATTAATTTACAATACAAATTAAATTATTTAATGAACAAATAATTTGCTTATTTCTCCAAATTAATTATCTTCATTTTACATACATTTGATGTTAGGATGGTAAAGTTAATGAATGTGAAGTAGCTTTGCTAAATTAGCATATAGTAATTAAAATTGATGTGATGTCATTTGAAGCAACTACTAGAAATAACAGAACTAGTAGAACTAATAGATATTTTCGATAAAGTTCACAAGTTCATTAAGATTGCTGTGGAAAATACTTTGATTTTAGTTATAGTTTGATGTCTGTTGTGTTTTTTCTTGTCGTAACTAACAATTTGTATAAAATGAGGAGTTGTCTACAGTAAAATAACTCACAAATAATATATCGTTCGCAAACAATATTTATTATAATATAAAACCGATATCAGAGGATGTACTCGTATATGATGTTACATGGTGGACTTGCTAATACATTGGTAAAAATGCTATAAAAACAATAAAACCATTGTCTTTGAGATATGTTGATTTTCTGCACTTGAATTTCATTAAAAAAGTGCCAGAAATCAGTCAATTGCACTCAAAATGTTTATTATTCAATCAAATTAATTTTATCGCCTTCAAAGTGAAAAATCCTAGCATAAAAACAATTTTCATAAGCATTTTCCGAAAAAGACTTTCCGCAAATTCTCCATTATGTAAACGAATGCCTTCAAGTGGTAGTTTGAGTTTTGGTGGCTGTTAAATTATATTTGTTGAGATTTTGGTAATTTTCGAGGAACTTGCTTTCTCAAACGCTGTGCAATGCCTAGATAATATTCTTTATTTGCCTTCAGACCTTCTGGAAGGGTTTCTGGATGCGCGACTTCGCGATTTTTTTAGGTTTCGGCTTAGTTGAAGAGCGCAGTACATCCTCAGTAATAGTGTGTGTTAAGAATGGATCGAATTTGGTTGGTGCTAAAAATTGGCGTGTTCTTTGGGTCACAATTTTCTTCACTTAATCGATGTTAACTGTTTCAGTTCAGATGTGTGCTTCTTTATGCTGGGAGAGTGGAATTAATATTAATACCGTACAATTAACATTGGAAAATTTATTTAAAACACTCTCCAACGAATTTTATGCGACTGGGTTCATAGAAATTAGTTTGGGACATGCTTTTCTCCGTAGGTCTGCTGGCAATGACCCACCAGTAAAATGTTTCTTTACATCAGTTCGGAAACACATTATTTTACGGCAGTCTTGTAACCCGTTCTTTTGGGATCAGTCTGGTTATATGATCTTCTCAGCGAGTCAATCTTGTGAGATATTATAGAGAACCTAATAAATGTTAATAGCCACTATTAAGGGCGACGCCATGTTTAGTTGATAGGTACATTCCACAGAAATGTTAGAGACCTCTGACATAGCACTGCTGTCTACGAACCAATTACGTGATTAGTTTTGAATCAATTCAACTCTCCAATAGGCAATTATATTTTATGATCAAGAGCGCCTGAAAATGTATATGGTAGTCTGAGTTTAGAATTGGTTGTCGACTATATTCTTGAATTCTGATCGAGGTATTAGAAAATTTCAATCACAGCTTTCTAATTGCAGTTTGCGTCCTCTGATTTCTCTACTATGACTAGTTTGTTCAAACTAATTAGCAGGTTATCTGATGCACCTTAAGTAAGCATGTAGCTTCCATTCTAAAATGTAAAATTGCTCACTTTACCTGAGCAGTCACAACACTAAGGTCGGTTGCAACGGCCGAGTAAGATGCTCATTTAAAAAAGAAATTTATTATGAAAACTTGAAATAAAATAAAAAAAGAAATTCTCCCAAATATTGACGAACTCCACAAACGTTATGATGGCCATGGTTTAGGAACATGTACCCAGAATTTTCGGACTATGCAACGGAAAAAGGCCTTTTACCAATTTGCAGAGGTCCTTGGCAAATATAAAGTTGTTATCAATGCCAATAGGGCGATGCTCCTGAAGAAAATAACTGTAATTTCCATGAGAATTACCATACACAAAGGTATGCAGTTAGATGTCGATTTCTGGGTGCCACCTGAGATACATCTTCTATAGTTTAGGCATGTAACTGCCCGAATAGCCACAATCTGAACAAATATTATATGAATGGACGAAAAAGCAGCGCCGTGAAAAGTATTCTATGATGAACTCATTTTGCAACATATAGATCTGGCCTGGATTTTGAAACATTGCAAAATTTCATCATTTCATAAAATTTCGTTGTTATTTGGATATTAGAAACTAGAACAAATTCAAACTAGTTTTGCTGTGATTCAATCGAAATCATTCTAACACCAGTCAGTTTGTCGATTTTGATTTCGAAGCTGCTGTTTCATAGGCAATGCTCGTACTCCGTATGGATTCTAAAATGCAACGAGTTTCTTAAACACTGTCACTTGAAATACTGCGCCTTCTTCCTATTTTCAAACCTAAACAAAGATTTGAGAGAAAATAAAATAACTTGCGATGGCCGTCCCAACGTATAGATGGTGCCAGTAGTTTGAACAAAAAAAAAATATGAAGAGTGGCCACCTTATAAAACATATTTTAAGTTTTAAGGTGCCACGTTGTTTAGTATTTTTATTTGAGCCATCAAAAGTAAACGATCTCAGTGAATTTGAAACAAAAAAAAAAATGAAATCAGCTAAATTGTACTCTGGGAGAGTCTGCTTCTTCGTTTCCGACTGTAAAATATTGGGTAGCAGAGTTTAAACGGGACCGTACGAGCTACCAATAAGAACAAGTTAGTGGTTGATCAATTGAGGTATCCACCCCAGACACGGTTAAGAAAGTCAACAATCGTCGGCTGAACGTGTGCGTGAGCCAGCTGAAATGATAGACATTTTAAAAAGTTCCATAAATCGTATATTGACCAATGATTTAAAGATGAGAAAGCTGTGCACAAGATGGGTGCCGCTCTTGCTTTTAACAGAGCAAAAACAGCGTCGTGAAAACGAATTTTTCGGTTTATAACCATAACCATTTTACACCTGAGACAAAGGAACAGTCTAGGCAGCGGACTGGAGTGGGAGAACCATGTCCAAAGAAGGCGAAGATGGTTCCATGTGCAGGCAAAGTCATGGTCGCGCAAACAGAATAGAGAAGCTATTAAATATCGCTGAAAAACGTTTATAGAGCTCGCACTAATGTTTATTTTGATGGTTTGGACAACCACATTATTCGGACAGTGTGAAAAATGCAAATGATTACCCGCTATATTCATTCAACAATTCCGCAGTGTTCCATACTTCAATAAGACGTTTAATTTGTACCGAAATCCCGAAATACCAAATTTTATCAAAATTTTATGTGTCTTCCAACTGAAATACAAATTTATATCAATTTTAGAAATATTTAACTTTTTCTACTTATATTAATAAGTCCACTGATGAACTCACAGCCTCCATAAAAGCGAAATCGATACTAACTGAATACAGTATTTTGGCCTACAATTGTTATATGGAGCGAATGCCACTTCATACCGAGCATTAAATAACCAAAATACACTACATTGAGTTATCGTTAGACATTTCCAACTACCCCAACCAATGAGTTGATGAAGACTCCTGCTCTCATAGCTTTGTGATTGACAGACCTCACCAATTGTTCTCTAGTTGCTGTTAACAATACAGAGTGGAAATGTAAGACCAAATTACAAATATTTGATAGAAAAATATCATATAACCATGTAATAAAAATAAAAAAAACAACAAACAATATCGACTATAAAGTATTTATTAGAGCAGAAATAATTGGAACTTGATGTGGGAGAATTCTTTGATATATCCTATTTCCAGCATTCGTTATTTCGTTGTAAACTGTACCTTTTTCTTATACGAATGCCTTAACAAAAACTACCAATTCTATTGTTTTGTTATTGGTTGTGTTGTGTTTTTGTAAAAAAAAACAACAACAACAACAACAACATCAACGGCAATGACAAACAAGTATGTGAACTTTTTGTTTTTGTTGTTTCATATAATAACAAAACATGATTCGTTGTTGTAGTTATATCGATATTATTATGTACATACTCGTACTGTAGCATTGTGGTGGTAAAAAAAGGATATCACATCAATTGACTTTGTTAACCATATCCTGGACAACAGAATTTTCAAACTTAACTTACGGGATAATGTTCGGGTCAATCGACAACGAATTTCGAACACTTTATTAACGATTTGTTCAGTAATCGATGTTGGAGGTAATAATGAAAGTTTTAAATGCATTCGTAATTTCATTATGTTAAGCGAATGCGACTTCCGGGACATATCAATTTCTACGGAAATCAGAAAAAGATTTGAATATCTCAGGGTTTTGGAATTTATAAAAAAATAGAATAAAATATAAATAACAGTTAATTATATAAGGTTATTCTTTATTTTTGGTTTCAAAAGTAAGGGTTAATAAAGCAGACATAAAGCTGTGATTTCGATGAAACTTTTATTATATTATAATGCTTCGACGTCTGGATTAGTTGCAGCAGTGGATCCTTTTGAGGTTCCTTTAGCGTCGTTATCATTTTTAATTTTTTTTTTCAGTTATTTTTCATTTTCAGTCACTTTTTCCGGATGCAATGGTTTTTCCATAATCACTTCTAGATTCTCCTAATCCCATGTGTGGCAAGTTTGCTTGTTGACGTACCCACCGAGTGAGAAACGAGCTTCATTGCTGAATGAAATTTTGTTCGATTAGAAGCCCACGTTTGAATCACCACTTTTATAGACGTTTTTCGGTTGTTAAACGATCCATATTCGTAAATGGCAAACCTTTCAATTCAGATGACAGGCATTTAACAGCCAACAGCTTTGCCATACCGGCGGTATTGAAACACTAAATGTATAATCCCATAAAACAACGATATGAAGCATGTCCTATAGTAAATTGCTTGGTAAGCCTTATCAAATATAGTTCTGAACTAACTTACAAAATCTTATTGCGAAGAATTTAGCCTATCGTGCAAGAGCGCTGTGTGGACGACGATGACTATATCTTTGGAGAGGTGGATAATTTCACCTGTCATGATTCCGCCACTAATAAAACTAATGCTTGCTTTGCAAGCTAGTTAAGGAATATTACTTCTGAACAGATGTCATTACGGTCTTAGCAAGCAATTTAATGACATTTTAATCCTCGACGAACAAAAACCCATTGGTAGCAAAGAATATTCCTACCTGCCTTGACACACGGCGCAATATCGTGGGCATTGATACGATTGAATGAGATAGTTGTGCTTATCTTAGAGAGAAATGTTATCGCTAACGGGGAATCTTGTGTACGTAGTGTGAATCTTGACTTATATGAGCTGCATAATGACATCATGCGGACGGACCAAAACGTTCCAGAAAAGTCTTCGAGAATGGGCTATAGAGGGCGACCGAAACTAACTTGGAAAGAACAGACGTTTGAAATTCTGTAATAACGTGATGTAGTTTAAGTTCCTATGTAAGTCGCTGTCTTTGACTGAATCTACTGAACTTGATTTTGCCGATTCTACTAGTCTTAACCATTATGGCTTGTAGAATCGACAAAATGTAATTGTGTTTAGTTCACCTAATTTGTTTGATAATAGACTGTGCAGTTTCACGACACCAGTTGGACAAATTCGGGTTATCCATTTAGTGGTTTGCTGAAGTTTTACGAATATGGATCGTTTAACAACCGAAGAACGCGTAGGAAGTAGTTAAAACTTTCTACTATAGTGGCGATTCAAACGTGGACAATTTTCGTGCATAACGGGGTGATTATGCTCGCTGTAATCGACGTACTGTGCAAAGAATTGGTAAAATTATAAAAAATGTAAAAGACTGGGAGCGTTACTGATGTGGTTAGGCCTGTTATGTTTCAAGAAAACGGCGCCACGAGCCACATGATAGAACGATTTTACATTGATTGCATGAGAAATTTCTAGAGAGCGTAATTACACATTTTGGCAACGTCATTAGGCCACCAAGATCATGAGATTTGATGCCGTTTGACTTTTTTTGTGGGGCTACGTCAAAAGCTGTGTTTACGCGAACAATTGCCGAAGTTATCGTCGAGATACCGCCCGAAATGTGTAAAAAACTGGTCGGAAACTACCTAAAAAGGAATATACTGCTGCAACCAATCCAGCGGATGTCATTTACATAAGATTGTTTCCGCACAAAATGGCAAGGTCCAAGCAGTATAATGAAATGGAAGTTTCATCGAAATCATAGCTTTATGTGTGTTTTATTTAGCTTTACCTTTGAAAAGGAGTAAACCCAACTTTTAAAAAATTACCTTTTCTTTGAATTTTTCTAATATACAAAAAAGACAAAATACTGTCTTTTATTCGTTATTTAAAAACAATGTTGGACAATTTATATACATTTGTAAGAAGGCGCTGTGTAGTTGTAGGCGTGTTTATTCAATAATACCAAAATTACGCTGGAAAAATGGAATTATCACTAGAAAAATTATATAATTCGATATATTATGTATGGGAATAAGCTGTTTTTGGATCGCCCAATTGCCTGACGATAGCTCCGTACATCGACCACAAAGCTGTGAACCGCAGTTCATGTGTTCGATTTAACATCACAGGACCGGCCGAAATTTAAGAAGCGCCTGTTCCCTTGTTTACATATTGAGTTTATTATATCTGAAAATATTGGCACCAGATCCACTTTTTATTAAAATTTCCAAGAGGATTTCCATTTGCGTTACAGGCGAATTTTCGTTCAAAACTTCAATTACGCAGAAGAAATATTCAAAAGTTGTAGATGTTTAATGCTGAACGCCATTTCATTCTACATGTTGCCATCGACCGACTGCTCTCGTTAGAGGGTGATCTATCGTCATAAAATACTGCAACTAATACCAGTAACAAGATACAATTTATAGCACAAAAGGTCAACTCTCATTCATTATGACAAAGAAATCAAATGTTATTGTTTCGTTAATGGAACAACAAAAAGCAATCATAAAGTCTGAACAAAAACAAAACATAAAAAAATATCAAATGTCGTGTTATTTTAACAAAATAGAATTTCAATGACCTATGGCCAGTAAAAACGCCCAAATCTGTCGTAGTGATGGGTGAAAGACTAACATCACATTTCGGTTCGGTTTTTCATTGGAAGAATGTAACGTTTCACCTTATAGTCTCGGGTGGCAAAGGAGAATACCAAATGTATTTTAATTTATGAAGAAAAATATTAAAAATGTTTTCTTTTTTATAATGTTGATGTTAATGTGTTGTACCTGTGCATTTGTAATGATTTTTTTCATTTTACATAAATATTTGTTATGAAAATTTATGATTTTCTAATTTCTTTTCAATTTTTCAAAACCCATTAGCATTATAACAATATTTTGTCTGATTTTTTTTATCTGCGTTATTATTTCTTTGTATTTGACAGAGAATAAGAGAGAATCATTAATATTCGTTAGTTTATAATTTATAATACCGTAACACAGTATATGTGCTACCTGCTGTATGTGTGTGTTTGTTTATCTGCCTGGTATTTGGTTGTTGTCGAAATAAATGTGTTGTTGCGGCACCGTGCAACAGGAGCACAAGATGTAGAGTTGCCAGAGAGATTCTCCCAACAGAATTTTTATTAACGACTCCGTAGTAGAGAGAGGAGAAAATGTTGAACAAGGTGTAGTAAAGAGAAATCCATTACCTTTCCAATAGACGACTTTGTATATCGCGTCGTATAAGTGCGATCGGACTCTGCTAGAAGTCATTGGAAAGATAAGATTTCGTGCTTTAAAACTATTCAGACAGTTTGGTCATTGCTTGACTCTGTGTTGTTTGAACAGGCGTTACCCTATTAAAAATAAAATACGCTATAGTTTACAGTTTTTTATTTTCGATAAAGCCGAAAACAAAGGATAGTGTTTATGGCCCTTATACTGTAACATCCAATCAGGAGGAAATTTTCATCCTGACAGCACCGTTCTGGTTGCCCAGGAGCTAAACATTGCACAAAAACCGATTGGTATCATTTCAGTAAGGCTGGATACAAAAAGAAGTTTGATGTATGGGTGCCACACAAGTTGACAAAAAAAAAAAAACTCGTGGGCCGAATTTTCATCGAATGGTCGCCAACGTCAAGTGAAAACCATCGTGGTCGAATAGCGGTGAGACGGCGCAAACGATGGCTAAGCCAGGATTGGCGGTGAGAAAGGTTTTGCTATACAATTGGTGGGGTGGACAAGAATCCCCTACTCCCAAACGCCTAATTTGGACCTGCAATGTCTACAATTTAACCGTCTGAAGGAACCAATCCCGCCAGTTTTGACCAATTGGAGAGAAATTTTGTTACTTGGGAACAACGCCAGGCCACGCACTTAGATAATGTTTTTCCAGAATCTCAGGGAGCTTAATTGGGAGGTTCTTATGCAGCCACCTTATGGTTCGGACCTGACACCGTGTTATTACCACTTCGCACCCTAAACACAAAAGGGGCACAACTCAAAAATTGTCAAAATCTACTTTTTCCCATAAACTGATTCACATTACACATCTCTAACTACTGTAAAAATTTCCGTCTCATCACTATCTTCTTTAACTGGAAAAATGCCGTTATGTCTATTTTTATGTCAAGTGTGTTGCTTCCGCATGATCAACTAAAGAGAATTATTTTTAGTTGCGTTTACGTGCTCAAGAACGACTGATTACTTTTATTATACATAAAGAGTTTTTTTCCAGTTCTGCCTCTATCACTGTAAAAAGTGATAAATTTCGTGGTATAATATTTTGCATTGTGCGTCTTTTGTTGTAAAAAGTGAGTTCAATTAACAGTATTATTTATTTATGTGCCTTCTTTGATTAAATAATCAAATAAGAGTCATAAGAGTAATAAGAGTCATAAATCAAAATTTTGTTTTATTTTCGCAAACATAATATAAAATTGAAAAAAATATAGCAGAACCTTTTCAATATTGCATTTTTTCATAATGGAACTATATTTTCTTTAAATATTGCAACCATTTTTACATAAACGGTTTTTTGCCTCTACTGAATAATAGAGAATTTTGAGTTGTGGCCCTTTTGTATTTAGGGTGCGACTTGTTCCAGTCTATGGTGCATGTTTTTGCTGGTGGAAAATCCACCTCAAGGGAAGTTTGTGAGGCTCGTGTCAATAGGAACGGGGGTCCGAATGAAATTACCCTCAAAATTGCAACAAGTTATTGAATAAAGCGGTGCGTACTTGACCTAAATCGGATGATTCTAACTGTACTAAAAAAATCTTAAATCTTAATCGATGCGAGCTACGAGTATAATATTGCAGACTCGTATCGACATGCTGTTAGATAAGTAGGCGTGTTAAAACGTCACCTTCTCATATGTTACATATCGACTTTGCCTGTTTTTTTTTCAGTAAAAATGCATACGCTTTTGGTATTTTTGAATAACCAGTAATGAAATACTACATGAGTTAGGTGATTCTTTTAGTACGTATCTGAACTTTTCAATAAGAGTAAAGGGTAACATTTTTATGGATAAATTCAGGAAATTGTATAATTTGAGACGATTTCAGTCTTTATATGGACCTGTTTCTTTTTCCTAAAGAGTCGATTTTGAATGTTCGAACAGAATATGGCTATGAATTTTAGAAACTTTTGTTCAACTTTCAGCCTCCTAGATGGAACTGTGCGATTTCTATTTCGTTTTCAACAAAGTTCCGGATGGATTGGCGGATGGACATACTTAGATCGACATAATTTTTTATGACACTCTATGGTGTCCCAGACGAATATATTTCGCTGTTGCTATAGAAATGACAAAATGGGTATGTCATCCTATGTTGGTGAATGTAATCTCGAGATTTACGTGTTCTATAGAACTTTTTTTTTAACGATGGTAAAATAGCATTGCCATCATCGTTAACGTAGAGCGTTACTAATAAATGTTTGATTAATTTATTTTGGCGTTAGGTCGCCGTAACCAACGATATAATGCAGATCCTTCAGGACATGGCTATCTCACACACACTGACGAAGTGACTTATGCCAAAAGCTACAAACCTGCGCCTTGTGCCCGCAAAGTCTTGACGACAGATGGCGATTTTCTCAGGAGCGGTTGTGCGTTTTTTTGTAATGTGTTTTACAAAAACATCAAGCATTCCTCTCATTCGAGAATAAGTCAAAAAGGTTTAAAAGACAGGCGTAACACAGGAAAACCAAAATCCGGGCGACCAATGTCAGCAAGAACGTTACTGAACTCAGAGAGTGTGTTAATCAGCTCATGACGACGAAAGCGTGCAAGTGCTTTAAATTTGCATTGATCACGATTTTGTACAATGACCTAAAGCTGCACCTCTACAAAATTCAATTGCTGCAAGAATTAAAGACCCAGGATCAGAGACTTAAATTCGTAAACCAGGCAGTTGAGCGTAAACCATTTTGTTTCCGCACGTATCTCATTTCCATATTAATGAATAAGTAAATAAGCAGAACTTTCGCTACTGAAATCTAACGAGTCCAAAACGCAAGCATATGAAACCCCTTCACTCGCTTAACGTGGCGATATGGGATGTGATGTCTTCGCGAGGGGATATCGGATCTTAATTTTAAAAAATTAAAATTTTCGTGAATTCAGAGCGTTATGATAAGGCGGACACTACGCAGTCTGCCTACCGAGATGTCATAAAAAGTTTGACTGTTCGCTTGAATGAGTGCCGCGAACGTGAGGCTTTACATTTCGACGATATTATTTTTAAGAAACAAATTATTAAATAGTGTACTTTAACAATTAACATGTTCTCGATAAATGGCTTACTTTTTTTAATCAGTTCGCTAAATATAAATTGTCTTTTAAGACACCTCGTACAATTATAATTGCTTAATTTGCCTTAAGTTTTCTCTTCCATGTATGGGAAAATCTTTTGTGCTCTGCGGTTTTCTCAATTACACTTTATTTTGATTTCATACATACTGAATTGTCTAACTGGCAACTCTGATTTGATGTAATACGCAAAGCATATTTGCACACACTTACATAGAATATAATATGTGTACAATCAACGCCTTAACACCTTTGGTTCGTTTTACAGGCTCCCGGACAAGAGAGATCCTTCCCTAACCGAACACTTCAACATGTTGAACAACATGAAATACCACTCAACGCATCAGAAAAAGTGTGAAAATATGAAAATTAATAAAAAAAAACCGAACGAAATAATACTCGGATGAAAATGAAAAAGTTTCATCTTCATATTTATACTTCATTCGAGTGAGTACGAGTGTAGCTCCGCATCTGTGAGTAGCTGAGTAGATGTTCCACACACACACTGCTACAACACCATCTTGCCTCACGAACACTTCTGCATACTGACACTCCGACTCGGATATAAATATAAATCAGGTTGTACCATTACTGTCAGAGTGTTTGGAATATTAAACTACTTAATGGAGCTCTGCTCTGTGATAATTTCATTCGCATGAAAATTCGAATCATTTTCTCATTTTCTCAGTCTGCTTTGTTGTTATTCTCATTTTCAGCGGTTCTTCGCTGATGATTATGATTTATTGTGTGTGAATTATGAGAGATGTCATAAAAAGTGCGAGGGAGTCATAAACATTTTCTTTCCTTAAATCATTTTAAGATCAATCAATTAGCGAGCAAAAAGGTGAAAGAATACGACGATATTAAGGAACTCATGTAGACGTTTTGATGAAGCGTGACAGTTGACGTGAAATTGGTGGTACACTAAAAAGTTGAAATGCCAGTGGATTATCTTCGATATAAGTTATTTAAAAAGGTGACTGCGTTAGGATATCTTTTGACGTCTTCCGGATTAATAAAATGGGCGCTAAGATTGCAATTTGTATGTAATAGAGATGTAACGTGGAACCTGCACAGACTTCGCCGAGCTGGCATCTGCAAAACGCTGGAAGCAACGAAAACCTGAATGGTAGCGATTTTTATGCGCCTGCAGTGTGTTTTTTTTGCCATGTTATGAAGAATATCGTAAAAATATACTTTAGTATATACACCTGGAATGTCTTGTGTTCTTACAATCGAAATGGAATGAACTCAACTAACAATTTGGAATTTTTTTCTGATTCAGCCGAAATCAGTATTATATAAACAAAAAAATTCTGAATAAAATTCTAAACCCATCTGAATAATCGGATACACATTGTATTCAATTCAAAACTTTTGATTCTGGTCTATGCATTCGAAATGAAACATGAATAACTTTAGAAGGGGAGTAGCAGGTATACGAATCGTGCTACAAACGCAAAATGGAGGCCAATGGGGACCGTTATTGAAAGATGTTGATGGTTTTTTTTAACCAAAAATGCGCCTAAGACATATCCGTTTCAACAACATTTGGTTCCAGCAATATGGAGCAATTGCACTCATAGCCAGACCAGTTATGGCGGAGCTCCAACGAAAATTCCAAAATAAATTAATATCCTGAACAGCAGCGCTTTCTGCTGGTCCCCAAGGTCGCCTGTCCTGACTGCACCAGACTTGTTTTATGGGCGGTTATTTATAGTATATCATCTTCAAAACCAATTAGTTATATAAAATAAATGGGATATTCTACGCAATAAAAAAAATAAATAAATTAATAAAATATTAATATGAAATACATTGATTAAAAAACGTCATTTGAATTTCTATTGCAGCACGATTACTGCGCCATCCTGTGGTATAAAACAATCTAACTAGAGTGCAAACAATTTGATAACAAGTGGACAGGCGGAAAGTTTTACCGGTTGTTTAAATACAAAAATATATATATATTTTTTTTATTCCATCTTTAATAATATACTTATTATACTAAATCACAAAATTAAGAAATATCATATCTTATGTAAAATTTTCCCCTGAATCCGAATGTGCATGGACCAGTTTTCGAGATATAGCTCAGTTTGTATTTTTTTTTTAGTTTTGGAAAAAGTAAGTTCGCTAAATTGCAATTATCGCCGAATGCACTGAACCGATTTTAAAGTTGTGTTTATAAAATAAAAGTAATTAAAGTTCCTATCAAAAGTATGTGCAAAACTTTTCAATCAAGCCATCAGTTTAACAGCAATTTATTAAGTTTTCCAGGGTTTTGCATTATTTGTATCAAAATTTCAGAAAAAAAATGTTTACTACCGGTTTCTTTTTGGACATTAAGGTATGATTTTTTTAGAAAGAAGAGACGCTCTTATTGATCAAAACTAT
Source organism: Philornis downsi (assembly GCA_019455685.1). Taxonomy (NCBI): domain Eukaryota; kingdom Metazoa; phylum Arthropoda; class Insecta; order Diptera; family Muscidae; genus Philornis; species Philornis downsi. Next base: position 5,018,990 of record JAHXMU010000683.1, on the reverse strand, counting down.
ATTGACAATGTATATTTTATAAGAACTTGAGTAAAAATACAAAAAATCAAATTTTTTTCGCAATTTTATGATTTATAACTTACAGGGTGACGCACGAACCGTGCTAATTTGACTGAATGGAAGCAGTCCATTAAAATGACAATTAGAGCTATCTCGCAATGAATAATTTTCTGATCAAGTGCCGAATATGCGTGAATGAGCATGGAGGTATTTTACGGCCTATCGTCTTCAAAACCAATCGTTTATATAAAATAAATTTGAGTTTTTCATGCAATCAACAAATAAATAAAAAAATGAATAAATAAATAAATAAATAAATAAATGGAACACATTGATTAATACATGTTATTTGAATTTCTTATTGTAGCACAATTGATGCACCACCCTGTATTATACAGGTTAAGGTTTAAATAAATTATTAATGTGGGTTCAACCTTTGGTCCGGCTTTCTATATTTCTTTGTTCGGCAGCCAGTTCGTTGTGCTGATTCAAGTAGTCCAGAAATCGGCAAGTAATGAAAAAGCCCTCAAAACTGACGTTCGGTTTCGTCATTTGTTCATCGATAGCAGTAAACTAAGTTTAAGAACTGTTCTGTTACACCAGGATAACAAGCAGCCATCGATTCTAGTGGCGCATGTCGTTAATATGAAGGAATCTTATGAATCAATGTCCTTGCTGCTAGATTTAATCAATTACAGACAACATAACTTGAAAATCTGTGCGGATCTTCAAGACGTTGCTTTGTTAGCTTGTTTGCAGGAAGGGTACAGTCGAGTACGTCACTACCATTTAGCTCGAAAAGATTGGCAGGAGAGAATACATTTTGCTGTACAAAAGGAAATGCCAATTTTAAACATCTTTCCTCAAACAAGACAAAATTATCATTCCAACAATACATGTAAGGCTGGACCTTTTTAAAAATTGTGTAAAATCTTTACATGCGGCATTTGGCTACTTGAAAGCAGTGTTTCCATATTTATCTGATGATAAGATAAAAGAATTTTTTTGGGGTTCTCAAATTAAAAAACAAACAAATGACGTTAAATTCCGTTCTGTTTTGTCAGAAGATGAGATGTTCTGTTATTTATTGATGTTTGAGAAATGTTAAAAACACAAATTATAGAAACATTATTGAACACTTGCTTACAAACTATAAGAAAATCAGTACAATTTTCTAAAAGTTTTATTTTTAACTTTCTAACTTTATTAACACTAATCACGTTTTATTGAAACAGACATGAACATGTCTTTGGAAATACATTTCCTGCGCTCCTACTTGAATGTCTTCCCTAAAAATCTAAGGGATGAAAGTGATGGACACGGCGAGCGTTTTCTCCATTAACCACGGAACGTCGCGTTTATGACTTCTGGGATGGGGCAATGATTGCTAATTTTTTTCAAGAAACGTGTAATAACATCCGCAAAAGACAGAATAAATCAAAATTAAGTCACACTTGGCGTTAATAATTTATTTAAACCTTAAACTGTATAATTTTTAATAAATTATAAAATTGTAAAAATAAATAGATTTTATGTATTTTTACATAAGTTCTTATAAAATCTACATTGACAAATCAATTTTGATATGTTCTTCCCCAAAAATCATACCTCAATGCCCAAAAAAGGGACATATTTTTTAAGACGTAATTCAAAACATTTTCATTTTTGACGTTTTGGTAAAAATAATGCGATTGCCTCGAAAACTTAATAAGTAGTTCTAAAACTGTTAGCTTGATTGAAAAGCGTTGCACATAATTTTGATAGGAAATTTAATTACAATTTTCATAAACATAACTTTAAATCATCTCAGTGAGCCCGACGATAATTGCGATTTAGCGAACTAACTCTTCTTCAAATCCTACAAACTTTTGTTTCGAAAAATGGTTTTTTCTGGCTGCATATTTATTTTCAATAGAAAATTTTACGTAAGAAATGGTAGCCAAATGCCTTTGATAAGAAATTAATTAATCTAATATTATTTATTTAATATACTTATTAATTGCTTGCCCCTTTTGAGTTTTATAACTAACTTATTTTGTTTCCGATGTCACATTTTTATAACATTGAAATCTTGCTAAAGAAAATTGTTATTTCTGAGAATTATGATTAATTCGTCCGGGAATAATTGCTGGTGTCGATGCACTACAATTGGAGTTTTCTTTTTACAATGTTTCTTTTGACAGTGTTTGCATTTTTTAGTGATTTGCTTTAACCCAGAAAGGGAAAATCAAACTTAAATAAACAAAGTAACAAAATTATATCATGTTGTCGTTGGATGATAACGTAGGAGGCGGTATTATCACAACTATAATGGATGGATGGACGTACTTAAACAGAATTTTGTAACGGTAATGAATGTAGGTGATTGCGGATGATGTAGTTGCCATGACATTATTAGGTGTCATTTTTTTTATAAAAATTCAACTTTATTATGAAAAAATGTTTACAAATGCTTCATTGAAAGTATTGCCCATCGCTAGCTACTACTTTTCCTCATCTTTCTGGCAAAGCTCGAATTCCGTCACGGTAAAACTGTTCATCTTTTGAGGCTATCCACGAATCTAGCCATTCTTTGATGTCGTCATATGAGTGGAAGTGTGGTCAGCCAGACCGTGTGCCATCGAACAAAACAAGTGATAATCGGACGGAGCAATATCTCAAATATCTCTCGGATGGGGTAAGACTTCCCATTTTGGTGTTTCCAGGTAGGTTTTAACGGGCTTGGCCACGTTAGGCCGAGCGTTGTCATACTAAAGAATCACTTTTTCGAGCCTCTCCGCGTATTGTGGGCATTTCTCGCGCTGAGCTTGGCTTAATCACATTAATTGAAGTAATATGAAGCAATATATAACACCGACCTGGTCCCACCCAATACAAAACATAAAATTCACAGCGTGAATATTCGGCCGAGGCGATGGCGTAGAAGCATGACCGAGCAGCCCTCAGGACTTTTTTTCTTTGGATTGTTGTAGTGAATCCACTTTTCACCATCCGTTACAATACGATAAAGAAAAACCTTCCTTTTTTTGTCACTAAGGCGAAAAAATGACAATCAACGTCCTTTGGTTTCAACTCATAACAAACCCAAATTCCTTGTTTTTGATTCATTTCCAACGCATGCAATCGCTGGGAAATGACATGGCGGATAACTCCTAATACTGAAGTAAGCCCTACTTGCATTTGACATGAATCCCCCATTTAGGAATGCCGTCAATTCAGTTTCTTCGAACGTTTTTCGTCTTTCTTTACGCGAACGATCGTCAACATCAAAATCAACGTTTTTAAAGCGACGGAACCAATCTCAACACGCACGTTGTTTTACTTAAAGCAGCATTTCCGTAAACGTCATGAAGCGCTCGATGAACTTCGGCCACCATTTTTCTTGGTTGAAAGAAGAAAATCAATACTTTCCGCATAGGACGATTGTTTGGCACAAAATCATGCATATTCACAAAACCAAAAAAATATGACGTTAAAAGAAAATCACTATTGTGTCCAGGCGGTGTGTTTACCATATGCGTAAACTTGGCTCATAACGTTTAGGTTATGGCAGAATTGACTAGCACCTACAGCTGACGCCATCTATTGGCAAACAGCGGGTACTTAGTTGCGCACCTAATACTTAAGAATGTTGAAAGGGTTTTTCATTATTTTTGGAATGGAATAGAGAAAAAATGATTTATGTGAATTAAAAAAAATATTTTATTATTATTTGTAACATTTATTGACCGCCCTGTATTTAATGGTTTCTTAGATGAGTGTTAGTCCAGTACCAATCAGAAATTACAGGAAATGGATGCATTTCAATTAATAAATCAATTTATGTGGGACGTACCAGATTATGTGTTGCATTCCAGTGTATTTTCACTCCCAGACTTAAGTTTGCTACACGTTTGAAATTTTAATAAAAGCTGTGAGTTTATCAGTCGTTTTTTTGGAAAATGTAAGGAGGAGTGTAAATTGGAATTACATAGCAATAGAAAAAGGTTGGTGCAATCTATCAATTAGAAATTTCAAATGAAAAACTGAATTTCCGTAAGTTGATTATTTCATGTCGTAGGTACCGGACGGGAAAGGTTAGTGTGATGCATTTTCAATCCCGGCTACAAAGCGAGAAAATGTTTTGATGCGAAAAATGTTGAAAGATGAAGACGAAGATAACTCAGTTGACGCACAAAAGGATGTATTTTCTTACGTATCGTTCACTCAATACGTTTCTTCTCTTTCTTATTACGAAAATATTAATTTGACTTTATATGAACACGCACTTTTTGAAATAGGGACTGATTGAATCAGGGATTTCTAGAATCCAATAGTTACTACTGAGTCTACTAAAAATGTCACCGTCATGTAGATTTTTTGCAATTGGGCATTGCCTTATTGCAGTATAAATTATGGATATGAGTATTATGAATTAGGGTAGTTGATTATAATTCTTACTATTATATACTGCCTATCTACTATACTCATACAGTTATATGTATTAGGGCGACCATTAGCTATAAGTAAATTTCCGAATGTTAGACTTTTGCTGCTCCCAACCTCTGATCCCGTTTCAATCAACAAAAAAATTCCTGTACAAAATTTCAGTTTAATCGGTTAACTTTAAGGCGATCCCCAAATGGCTTAAAGTTGCAACATGGTAACAAAATGATTAATTTCTATAAAAATACGGTATAATCTTCCCTATATCGGCCGATTTTATTATTTTTTCTTAGAAAAATTTATGGGGACACATCCAGGGTATCCCTGCAATTGTTTAAAACATTCTGAATGAATTTAATTTAAAAAATTCCAGATATAACTTTAAAAACTAAAAAAAAAATGGATTTATATAATAACGTATATTACTTCTATAAATAAGAGTAATGCATTATTTACAACAATAATTTCCATAAATGAAAACATTATATGAGTGAAAGAACAATTAACGTTATTTTTTGTAAGAGAGGATTTGGTAGCAGTTGGGTAATTTTTACGATCTATGGCATCGATTTGAAAATAAATTGTTTTTCAGCTTCATCTTTTGTGAGAATGTTATTATAATCCTGAAGGAGTTTGACACCTCTTTCTGCAACGTCATTCACAACAATTGTCGTTTCAAATTTGTCCATTGCACTTTTATACCCAGGATCATCCTGCCATGTTAAAAGGCCTTTGTCGAGGAAATCAGTGCTGAGAGAAAATCTCGTGAAGAAATTTTTCGAACTAGGAGTTACAAACGACGACAACTAAATGTCTGTAAAGGAAGAAAAACCTTTTTGGTGCAGAATGTACCTCTTTCGTTGATTCTTATCTTCTTTCTCTCCTTCGCTTTTATCTGCTTCCAGCATAATTTGAGCCATGCATGTCTTAGCCGCTGTTGGAACATTGTCATCAAATAAGGATAGAACCACAGTTTCTGGAACTAAATACCAGAGATGATGAAACATTCTTCGCAGTAACCTTACTAATTTCTGCACCAATATCCTGGTAATTTATCAGTTGTTGCAATTAATTGCTTCTGAGGACAGAAACCAGGCTCGAACGTACACTCGGTCAAGAAAATTAGATATTCTTTTTAAAGAGTTCTTCTCCCTATGAGATAACTGAAATTGATCTTGAAGCAAATATATCTTAAATGCATAAACTGCTTTTGCCATCCACCTAGCATGACTTACAGCTACTGGTATACGAAACGATACCCACCTGTTCGGAATGCCTTCAAGCAAGATTATCGTTAACTCCAGCAGTTCTTGCTGTTGTTTTTGTGCAGAAAGACGATGTTCAATAGATTGAAGAATGATAGAGCGTAAATCATTAGACACTTCACTGCCTTCAGTTTTGTAAACATTCTTGTTGATTTTCGTTGTTGTCTCTATCTAAATCTTTTGAAAAGCGCCATATCTGGGCCAGAAGTTGCGTCCATCGGCGAGTCGAAACAGCTTCTCAAAACTAGCTCAAAAATGTGGTGACGGCAGGGGAGGTACAACAGGTCATGATTGAACAACTTTTCTAGATTTGTGCAGGCATTTACTTGACCTATGTTTCTTGCTATCGTATCACAGCAAAGTGCCTGAATTTGGTCGTTTATCCTGTATATTTACATGTATAATCCCCAAACATTTCATCGAAATCATAGCTATATGTTTGTGTGGTTTAGCTTCACTTTTGAAACCGAGAAATGTATAACGCAGTATTTCAATCACTGCACTTTTGAAAATGTGTAAAAATAAATAATGTGTAAAAGAAGGACTTACAGTTTGTTTTTTGGTTGATGTTTTCTCGTTAATTACTTGGGCCCTCATGTTAGTTCTTGCTAACCAGTCGATGAGTCAAACTTCTTTAGTTGTTTTATATAACTGATTTATACTGCAGATTTGCAGGGTGGCGCACCGATTGTGCTACAATGTCTTTATTTATTATAATCAATGCATTTCATTTACTTTTTTTTTTATAAAAAAATTCAATTTTATATTACATAACTTATTGGTTTTGAAGATGATAGACCGCAAATGATCTCCATGCTCATTCAAGTATACGCGACACCTGATTAGAAAATTATTCGTTGCGACTTGAAGTGTCGCAATCCAAACTCATCCCCGAAAAATCAGAAACAGGCCACTTTGGATGAGTACTGGTCGGGTGATCGACCAAAAAATCAAAATCGATTTTCTGGGCTTGAAATCGATGAACAGCTTAAACAAAAGGAAGTCGTTCACAAACCTCCTCCAATTTTTGTTGATGGTGTAGTCAAAATCCAACCACTAATTAAAGAATTCAACGAAAAAGTTAATGAAGGATACGTTCTTAAGGTACTAAACCACAATAAAGTGGAAATACTATCCAAAACCCCGGAATTCTTTTCGAAAATTGTGAAAGTTTTGGAAAATAAAAATACAGAATTCTACACTTATAAATTGAAAGAGGAAAGAAATTCTAAAGTAGTGTTAAGAAATTTTCATTATTCGACAGATGCGGAGGATATTGTTGATGCTCTTAAAAATTTAGGACGCAACGTCAAATATGTCCATAATATAAAAACAAGTATACCCAACTTCCCTTGTCATTGTTTAGGATTGAATTAGAGCCCCATGAAAACAATAAGAATGTATATCAAATTAAAGGATTGCGATCGTGTCTTTTGAACCCCCTCGACCAACGAAGGATATCGTACAATGTTCTAATTGTCAACACTACGGGCATACTAAGGCTGCGTGCGTAAAAAACCCAAGTGCATTAAATGCGCTGGAGAGCATCTATCAATAAATAGTTCTCGAAAAGCTCCAACAGCAGATGTAAAATGTGTTTTGTGTGACTGAAATCACCCCGCAAACTATAAAGGTTGCCAGGTCTATCAAAAGATCATTAACCCCAATAAAACCCCTTCGGCCAAAAGAGCCGATAATTCTGCCCAGCAGAAAACAATATCTCGCGTTGTTTCTGATTAAAATGTTACCTTTAGGCAACCTCCTGATTATTTCCACATTTTACCAGGCCTTCGTAAAGCTGGCAAGCAGCCTGACAAATACCCCTCGTCAGGTCCCATAGAGTCAGCCCCTCTTATTGCTGAAAAGCAACCTGGCACCCCCTTGCTAGGCACTTTTCCCGCCTTAGATGCAAATTACCCGGCACCTCTACAAGGCAAGGCTGTCGAAAGGCGCCATGCATTGACATATGCAGAAACCACTAGAAACGGAAACAATCCAAGACACAATATAAGAGAATCTGATACAAATCCAACAGAGAGCATATTGATCACTACACTCACTGATGAATTCCGCGAAATGATGGCGGTAATGAAGCAGATGATGCAGCAAATGACTGCAATGACCACAATGCTGGTAACTCTAATGTCTAAAATGCCATAAATTCGATTGATTGATAATAGTCTTGTGGAATGCAAACGGGTTAGCTAAACACAACCTGGAAGCCAAAAACTTGTACATATGCATAATATCGACATTCTGATTGTCTCTGAAACTCATTTTACCCGTAAGGATAATTTTTCTATATCGAACTACAAATTCTATCACACAATATATCCAGATTGTCCAGCTCACAGAGGCTCTGGAATACTTATAAGAAACAACATGGAACATCATTTGTCAAACCCATATGCAAGGGCAGAAATATCTCGGCTATACATATATATAGTCTCCCCAAACACAAAATAAGTTGTAAAATGTACAGGGAGTTCTTCAAAAGCTGAATAAATGAACCTATACACGGTATCAAGTGTATAACCGATTTATTGGCCAACAGACTGCAGCAAAATCCCCGATTTACTAGATTTTTGCGTGGGAAGAGGTATCATCAAGAAAGAGACAGTGCAATGTGAATCCATTTATGACTCGTGGTCTGACCACACCCCACTAAAGGTAACTCTGGGCAGAAAAATATTGCCTGCATCAAGAAGTTGTGTACTCCATAATAAACGAACTGACTGGAATCTCTTTCGACATTTGGTAAAAGCTAATGTAAATATGCACATTGGTTTAAACTCAGATAACGATATAGTAAATGGAGTTAAGCAGTTTAATAATATTATCCAACAAGCAGCTTGGAATTCTATCCCTTTGAATGAAAAAAATATACCGGATCAGAACAAAGTTCCATTGAGTATAAGAGAGAAAGTGGCTGAAAAGAGAAAGGCAAGGAAAAAATGGCAGAGAATTAGGTATCCGCCCGATAAAGCGGTTCTAAATAAGTTAACAAAAGAACTCAAAGAGATCTTAAGTGTAGAGGATAGTAGAAAAACTGACAGAGATCTGGAAAATTTAGATGCAACTGCAGCTACCGACTACTCTCTATATAAAGTAATAAAGAGTACGAACAGGTCCATAAAACATACGAACCATACAGAATACATTGGCTAAAAGTGATTCTGAAAAAGCTGAAACTTTCGCAAAACATCTGGAGAAAGTGTTCGTACCTAATGAACAACATGGTAATAACACTTTTTTAAATGAGCTGCACAACTTTCTAAATGAAGATTACCAGATGGACTTGCCTATTACACAAATTACCACCTGCGAAGTTAAAAATATAATTGCTGATTTAAAAGACCGAAAAGCTCCGGGATACGACTTGATTACTGCTAAAGTCTTAAAAGAATTGTCTCAGGAAGGCTTACAGCTTCTAACAAGAATATACAATGCCTTTGATAGGGTATGGCACGAAGGTTTTTTTTATTCAAATTAAAGAAAATTATACCCACGAATTTCTTCATTTTTCTAAAATCTTATTTATCTGAACGAACCTTTTTTGTTAAACACGGCGAAGACACATCGAACATGCTTAAATCGCATGCGGAAGTACCCCAGGGCAGCATTATGGGTCCTACCTCATATTTGATTTTCACTCGGATCTACCCACAGAAAAAGGGACCCTTATCGGGACGTTTGCAGACGATACAGCTGTTCTTACTACTGACGTCAACCCGGATCAAGCATCTAGAAAATTGCAAGAACATCTCGATACCATAACAAAATGGCTGCAGAAATGGAGAATAAAGCCAAATGAAACGAAATCGGTTCAGGTTACGTTTACACTTCGGAGAGGATGTTGCCCTCCCGCGTCTATTAATAATTTTAAAATACCTCAAGCAAATGATGCAAAGTATCTAGGAATTTATTTGGACAGAACACTGACTTGGAGAAAGCATATATTTACAAAAAGACTGGCCTTGGTGTTCAAACTAAGATCCTTAGATTGGCTTTTGAATGGCAAATCTAAATTATCCCTAGATAACAAATTGAAAATCTATAAATGTGTCTTAAAACCCATATGGACATATGGAATCCAGTTATGGGGGACTGCAACAATCTCCAACCTTGAAATATTGCAACGAGTTCAATCCAAAGTACTGCGAAACATTACCGGTGCACCCAGATACTTCTCGAACAAACATTTGTATGGAGGATTGAAAACACCCTTCATTAAGGAAGAAGTCCAAAAATACTCCGCTAGATACATGAATCGTCTTCAGCAACATTCGAATCAGCTGGCGTCCATTCTGATGAACGAAACACCATTATTTACCAGACTAAGGAGGAGAACCACACAGGACCTGGCTACTCAGGACGAATATAGCAGTAGGGACACTCAAGGAAGTGTTCCCGAATAAAAATAAAATTTTAGTATATAAGTAGTATGTAGGCCAATGTAAATATTACTGAATGTCCAAAAACAGATTGTAATAAATACGGAATTAAAAAAAAAAAAAATATTGTTCTAATGGGCTGCTTACATTCAGTCAAATTCCTTGGTCTCTGGTTTTGTACACATCTTGCTTGACGTAACCCCATAAAAATAGCCTGGTGCAGTCAGGCGACCTCGGGTGCCAACGGAAAGTTTAGTCTCTGGATTTTAAGGTGCTTGGGAGTTTTCGTTGGAGCTCCGCCATAACTGGTTTAGCTAAGTGTGCAGTTGCTCCATCTTACTGGAACCAAGTGTTGTTGAAACGGATGCGTCTTCTGCTTCAATATCTTCAAATAACTGTCGCAAAATTTGATTTTTCAGGATACAACCGATTCGAATTTCACAGCACCTCACAACTGTTTTCGCAAACGCTTCATCTTTTCACTATGTCAGATACGATATCAATAGTCTTTTTCATTCACATTCACTATTAGAAATAATTTCGCCTAATGTATTGTGGATTTTTCAATTCTCCTCCGAAAAATTCGGATGTTTATATATTTTTTTATTTCTAAGCCGCAGCGACTTATTAGAAAAACATTTTTTCACATTTGTCAAAAATAATATAAATATATTAATATGTAATATTTTCAGTTTCATAAATTTTATTATTTTACCAACTTAATACCACATGCATTACTTTGTCAGCTAAACAGAAATCGAAGATATGCTTTCTGTTATATTATTATTTAAATGTAATTTTTCATGTTATTATTCTTAATTTAATAATGAATGAAAATAGGCGTCATAACCATAAGCCTTAACAATTTTGAATTTAATCAAAAATCAAAAAAAATCAGTGGGGGTCGATTTTAAAATACAACCACTTGTGGTTTTTCACACACGTAGATTAAATCAAACTCCTTTTTCGAGCTCAAAGCGAGCATAAATTTTTCGGATTTCCTCCACTGCAAAACAAAACAAACCATATCAACTGCTGCAACAATCTTTTGCTATTAACGTTAACATTGAAGTTATTTAAAACAAAAGACCATAAAGATCACAGCAGAATAAAAGAGAAAGTGGCTTCATCCAGATACACAGATATTCAAAACGACACGAAAAAGGAAACATTCATTCAGACATACGAGTGTGCGAATGAATGTACACAACAAATATGAATGTAGTACCCAAGCTGTGCTTTCATGTCACCCGTTATGGTGCAGCTTAATTAAGTCAATATATTAAATATATTAAGCCAAAAGTGGCATTGTAGTCGCAGCGATTCTTCAAAAATGATGACTACTTTTAATTCCGTTTCGACGCTTTATTTACTTTTTAAAAACGCACGACGGGGGAGCCATTATTTTACTTCATTAAACTACATTTTTGTTCTTAAAAATTGCAAAGCCAACAGAAAGGAACATAAAACAGAGCAACAAAACTCATACGCGCAGCCAGAAGGATAGACAGGCGAACGGACAGACAGTACATGCAACAAGGGCACGAGCAGCGGCGTAGAGTCACAACACAAACAACAAGTTGTAGCAGTATAAAGAGAACAGTAGTCGTACAATGCCAACAAATGGCAAGGGCACAATAACAGGCCAACACAGAAGAACGGAAATAAAACCACATAAAATCCCGCTATTAAAAAAGTATAAAATCTTCCGCTCCCTATGGTAACACTGACACACACACGCACACTTTGTGTTGCCTTGTCCAGACAAGGACAGCCATAACAATAGCCTATACCCGTTAATGGTAGCTGGGGCAATCGACAGCAACAACAATGTAAAACATAATAAAACATCGTATTGTGAATATCTCGGGGATGTTTTCCTTGTCCTTTGGCTCTCTAGAGGTCTTCATTGACAGATAAAAATGACCATTGTGCCGCTGTTCAGTGGTCATCTTTAACTTATCATCGCACAGAATTGTTTCTATTTCCTCTAATATCCGGTGGTCAAAGTGTGATTGTTTCTTTGTCAATGGTCGCATCTACACTCATTTAAACTTCCTCCGTTTGGTCAATAAACTAAATATGACCTCTAATTTTTGAGTTTCCTTTCATACTAAATAATCTTTGAATCTTACATTCTTCATCTTAATTTGTCTACTTCCGTTTTCCTGTCGCAGTCAACTGTTTCTTAGGTAACTTCGTTTGATACCATAGAGATTATCCTATTATTTCTGGACAATATGAACGTCATTTCTTTTGTTGTTTCTGTATTTGTCCCTGAAGTTAGTTCATATTTAAGTATGACTCATTTAAGTTTTATTTTCATTTTATACAGCCTTTTTTTGTTTTAGAGTTCGTAACTTCTCATTGACTGAAATTGTTGCCTATCATTATTTTCAATTGTATTTGAGAAAAACTAAACAACAGAAGTACATTTTTGTGGTCACCCTACGGGATGACGACCCTGATTATGAGAAATGTCAATAATTAGGTTTGTCATATAACATGATTATGGGTGTAAATGGAGTTAACTGATACGTTATCTTTAGTCTTTAATAACTGACACCAAAGAGCGTAAAATCTAATAATGTCCAAATGTGCAAGAGTCGTTTTATGTTTCATTCTCTACAACACATTTTGTATCGGGTATATCAGTTCAGTGACGCCGAATGTATTATTCAAAAATATAGCTCACAAGTCTAAATAAAATATATACCGATCGACTTAGTATAACTTTCTGATTTAGTTTATAATGATCATTATTTGTTATAACAGTTGTTTGTAACAATTGTTAAAAAAATTACCACCATAATGTAACAGCAAAGATCACGTTGTAAAGTTTTGGAATGACAACATATTAGCATTGGTTGTTGTAGTGTTCCTACAAATTAGCTTTTAAATTCTCCGCACAAGTACATGTAGGAAAGGACACACATAAGAAAATGAAAACCAGTACATAAATGCCAATCAGAAGAACTAGTTATACAAATTAAGAGTTACAAGGAAAAATTTAATTTTGGAAAATCTGTCCATTTATATGGAAGATATTAAATGGGGAGAATCGAAGTAGCCCATATACAATCTTCAAGTACGGTATTTTAATAGTTTTGTAGAGATTTACAACATTTGTCGTAACCTTTAGCCAGGCAGACAGACAGATATCTCTCGATTGAATTAAAAAGTCTTAGTCTTAATACATTTTACCAAAACTGCATGCCTCTTTCTGAGTGTTACTGTTTTGAACGTCAAATGATATATACATTGAAGATACAAACAAATTTCAGAGTAATTGGCAAAACTGGTTATTGGAATACTAAAACCAAACTTCTGTATTAGCCGAGTCGACCCAGCGACACCGTTGAAAAGTAGTCTAATTAAGAAACGCGTTCATTGCAAGTGCAAGTTGGATTCCTTAATGCAAATGATTTTCAAATTTGTCTAACTGACTGAACTAATTAAATCGTTGATCGAGAAACCTTGTAATGAGTTAAGATTGATTCCTCGACTATCATTGTATCCAGTGCAAATTGTATTGGAACAATGAATTTAACATTTGGTTGTCATAGGAGGCAAGGAATTGTAATTTGACAACCTTTCAGTATTGCTTATGTAGTTCCGTTATCTAGTTCTGACATTTTCCGGATACATTTCTCAAAAAAAAAAAAATATATTTTTTAAATATATTGAAAATTAAGTTTTCAAAAGTATACCGAAGATTATAGCCTATCGATCAATATAATGCATTAAATTGTATTTAATTGAGGAAAACTGCATATCTGCGGCAATGTGTGTGCTATTAATAACTTTCCAAGGGAACACAACCTCTCATCGAAAGCTCAATATTTTATTAATTCAAGCCATTACTGTTCCGAAAGCAGCGTTATTATTGCTACGTTGAAGTAGTATATATTTACGTTATTGGAGGCAATCTGGAAGCACTTTTGCTGGAAATAGAGAATCGGCACATTGTGATACATTGTCACCAATAAAAATATTCTCTCTTCTAGAATACTTCCAATTTATTTTTGGGATGCTTCTGCCGGCTATTTTTAAACAAGAGTATTGGAATGCTATCAACCTTGGCATCAAAATGCGGACAATGCGTTGGTTGACCAAAGTTCGGATGAATGAAAATGCCTCAGCATGAAAATTATCGAAATAAGAGTCTGATGGGAGCTGCAGAAATGGGCGTCAAAAATCCAATCCCAGAAAGGTTACTGAGACTATGAAGTTTTGATGTGACGGAAAAGAAAATCAATCACTTGTGCATGATATTAAAATCTTTATTTCGCATAGTTATAATAATCCGAATTAGATAAAACATGCACCACTTTCTTCAACTGATGTGAAGGTTTTACATGAGTCTTGCTGAAAAGCTTTACCCATGGTGTGCCACCACACAGGTGCTGTTTCTAATTACATGCTTTTTCTTGGTTATGTGTTCTTTCTTTCTTCAGGTGACGGCCGGCACCCCTTTGGTGTACTCACACTAATCCCGGAGGATTAGTTAGACTACCAGAGATTGGAAGTAGGTCCCTTGGAAAAACTTCCTCAGGTCCCACCCCCGCACTCAGCCAAAGTACCTTTGTAGTCACTTGGTATGAAGTGAACTACCTCCCGGGTAAAAGTTGAGGTATATAGGAGAACCTCGGATAGATATGAACAGTGTTTTCCAAGCTAATGCCTTCCTTCAGCAACGCTTGAGCAACGCAACAGCACTGAAAATACTTGTTCGGGCAACCACAGCCAGCACGATGTTCCCACTAGGGGTCCTACACCATTGACGAGGAAGGAACAATGTTCATTGGGCCCCTGTTCACCTGTGCTACCAGAAGAGAAGAACCCTCTGGTCTGGGTTTCGCAGACAAGCTACTCCAGTTTTGCTATATCATACCTCGCATGGAACTGGTAATCCATAATAATACGGCATAGATTTTCAATGTCCGAGGAGAGAATATCAACACAGCAAAGCACACCAAGCTCCTATCATAGTTCATTAACCAGATCTCTCTGGTCATACAACTATATTTACGGAAAAGATCAATCTTCTGATACCTCCCGACGGCTTCTCTATGTCGCACCTGTTGCCAGGATGTGTCTTGTTTAATTATGAATCTCCCCTTTACTTGGTTTTCGAAAAACCAGGTCCAAGATCAGTTTGAAACATATTATAGGTGAATCCCAAGACATAATCCACCTTTTCCTAGGGCGCCTGGCACAAGGCCACACTACTTTGTTTTTTTTTCGCAAGCATCATACCCTTTGCCTGCTTCATTACTGGATCAGGTACAGAGGCCTGGTAAGCGGTACAAAGCATCCTAGGAAACACCCGCCTACCCACACCACTTTCTTCAATAACTTGTTGCCATTCTGAAGCTAATTCTGCAATCAATTCTGCAAAACTCTGATAGAAATCCTTCTCCCTATGTGGAAATCTGGGCCAGTCGATTTTCACAAGTTTCTCTTCAGGTGAATTTTTTATCAAAATTATTCGTCATAGACAGAAACAGATGCAACCATATAATACCACACAATGTTTAGGCGGTCGAAACCGTGCTTACATGATTTGATCGGACTCTCGACATTTTTGACAATTGGTCTTCCGGAGCGTGGTGCATGAAATCGACGGAATCAAAATTGCGCATGGCTGTTACCGTATCAGAACCTGAAAAACTATTCACATTTAAAATTTAGCACATTTTCCTTCCTCAAACAACACTGAGTCAAGGAACTACAATACAGTTTTTGAAGTTAGAAATCGTATCTTTCTAATGCTGTCTAGCTTAACCAAATTGCACTTATGAAACGCAAGATACATGTTACTCAAGCCACCTATTGTAAAAATAATGAATTTCATTTTACTACAGCTCATGTTTTCCAGAACTTATCAAGACGACTGGATTGATCCAGGTGTGAATTTCTCTTTTTATAAATATCGAAGAAAATGTGTCCTTGACAATAATTTTTGAAAATCCAGATCTAGATTTGAAATTAAGCAAAATAACCAGATCACTCCATTACCTCCTACGCTAAGCAACCGATTTGACAAAAATCATCAGCATATTTAATTACACCATAGCCCCTTTATATTAGTTTAAGGTGATGAGAGAAGCGCCCAAAAATAATATAAATAAACAGAAAAGGAGCAAGAGATACCAGGGAATGTCAATGGGGCACGGGATCCAAAATATGTGTAAATATAAAGAAAAAATAAATTTCTTTAAATAATATAAATGTAGTATGAATCATAAGCTATATACCCACATCAATGTGGTTAAGCGCATGACAATACAGCGAATGCGCTGGGTTGGCCAAGTTGTGCGAATTCATGAAAATTCATTAGGATGGAAAGTATTTAATGATGAACTTGGTGATCAATAGAAAGGCTATCAAAACTTGGTATGACGAATTGGAGAAACGAAGAAGATCAAATTTGTGTCTATGTGCGGCGGAGAGTAAACTATGTAAATAAGCGATGAATGTGCTTGTTATATCTATCAAATTTGTTCCCCAAGCTAAATAACAACTAATTTTTCGAAATTTCAAACGCGAAATATTGACACAGCGACACACAATCGCTGGTGAAAAATGTTATATTTTTCCCAATTACCTTCTAATTCCAATTATTGTACTTTCACCCGACTGAATACAGGTATATGACATCTGATATGGTCAAACATTTATCTCAATACTTTTTAATTCGATTGAGCGATGTTTGTTTATCTGGCTGGCTGCCTGACATGATAATTGCCATCAATTTTCATAAAATGTCATAAAACTTGGCGCATATTTTTTGTAAAACCTGAAAAAATATATCGGTTAACCACGCCCTTTCTGCCACCTACCATAGAAATGAACAATTTATCCAATATATGCTTATTTTCATACCTTTTATCCTGTTGCAATAAACTAAGTAAACGCCAAGAGTTTGGTATGGTGGTGCCTAAGAACGAAAATAGACTGCATTGTTTTTCCCCTGCAACTTCTAATCCGTAGACAGCATAAGTTGGTATTCACTATATTCTTTTCATTATATTTGAAAAATTTACCAAGTAACCACGACTATTTAGTTACTTCCCGTACAAATGACCGATTTAAGCCATATATTTGTACAACGAGTAGGTTCAGTTGCATTAAATTCAATCAAATTTGAAACATGTCATGCGTTTGGTAAACTTAGTTCTGAAAGTGAAAGTGGACTGCAGTATCATGGATATTGGGTACCTCTTACACATATACACCGATACAGCGAAATTTAATTTCTCCTCTCCTTTGTAATATCTGAAAAAAATTGACCGGATAACCCCTATAGTGCCTTCTGTACAATTTAACTACATTAACTCATATATTCCTAGATTAATATCTTTCAATCAATTGTATTAAATGCAGCATTGTATATTAATTCTGAGCGTTTGTTAATAAGAACCTAATAATCTGCCAAACCCCTTCTAGAACTCTGCACATGTTTGCACCACTATAAAAGGGCGTTGGATGATGATATATGTAATATATAAGTCAGTTCACCTGAATAAAATTTCTATACTGTATAGTTTAACTATCAAAATCAGCACAAGCGATAAATAACAGTTTTTCTTTTAGTACTAATATAAAAACTTCTGAAATCTTACAATGATCTCCATTCACACGCGACGTACGAGTATAGCACCATTTGTGGTCGTTCATGTGTCGCATTTATAGTTTGTCCTTAATGACAGCCATAGTGTTAGTCACTTTCACTTTCATTTCATTTGCCAAAACGCTCATCACTGAGCGAGAATCTGCCCGTAACCATACCAACCAAATATCTATGGGCCTCTAGCAGAACTTATGTTATAAACTGACATTTTTTATGGCACCTCAAAGCGACCATTTTATTATGTTGATTATTTTCTTATTGTTCTGTCGGATGATAGTTGTTGCTTTGTGAGCCAACTGGAGGCTTTGTTCCGACTGGCTTTAACGGTCTTCCCGACGGTCTTCTTTTTTGCTTTGTCGATGTTATCGTCGTTGTTGTTTGTCTTTTGTAAATGTCATCATTATTGTGTTGGTGGTCTTGGCGCTACTTCTTGGAGTGGGAAGAGAAAAGCAACGTAAGAGAAGAAATCATGTGGTCGACATCAACGTCGCCACGGTTCCTGTGGAGTTTTTGTCATTTGGGACTTCATAAAATTGTAATTCAAGTGGAAAATCACCATTCCTTATGTTTTGAGTTTATATATTTCGGTTGTAATTCAGTGACAAAAAGCAGTCTATTATTTTCTAGCATTTCTGTGGGAAGGAGGCAATTATTGTCCCCCTGGTTGGGGTAGTGGGTAATGGTCGGCTGGTGGATAAAATGAAGACTAGCTTTTCCTCTACCCAGCGTACAGGACGTATTTTTGGAGTGCATAGAAAATTATTTGAAATTATATTAAATGAAGAATATGAATGAACTTATTCGAAGCGAACAAAATGTGAAATGTTCTTTTTTAATGTTTTATTTTGAGTGGAATGAACATTAATTTCCCCAAGGTGCCATTTGTTTATGGAACAAAGTAATCACTTTCGCATTATATTTGGTCTGTACTGTCCGAAGGGCCACAATCTGTTTCCCTTTTCATAGCCTCCACGGCAGGAATGGGGGTGCACATTGAGTTTGTCACTTCTTTGGCAACGCTTGGATATGCACACCTGCAACACCATGAAGTATGTGCTGGTACACATGATTATTGTAAAATTTTACGCCGCTTGTCTGTTGGATGTATGGCAGAGGCCATACTGCACGAGCTAAGAAACTTGAATTTTCTATAAAAATGTCTCAAAGTCATACACGGATAAAACCCACTACTCAAAAATGTACATTTCTAAGCCTTAAGTAAGTAAAGTAAGTACACGCGACTGTAATGCATATAATCGTGAGTTCGAATCCCCATAATACCCCCTACCATTAATTAGGTGGCGGTCACCTCAATATGTTTGGTGAAACTTCGAATAGCCGAGTAATCGATAAGTTCAGAATCATTGTTTGTTGAATTGTGTTCAATTATAATGAATTATAAATTTAAAAATGAAATATTTCTAAACTAGGAAATAAACTAGAAATAAGTTTCCCATTTTTTATACCTATAAATTCTCGATTTAATGGAAATCCTTTATGTATGTTCTTGCGACAAAACAAAGTTTTTATCTGATACATAAGGAGTTTCCAATCTTCCAACTATTGCTGAATAACAACTGATGTCTAACTCACGTTACTTCCTACAACGCATCATGGAGATTCTACATCTCTTTTGAACAACCTTTGAACGAGTAAGAACTCTTGAACTGAAATAAAATTGGATTACAAATGTTAACATTATAATATAATATTTGTCTTTTATTTTCGGTTCACTAGCGTTGCATTACAATTCCGCAAACTTTGAGCAAATACAGTCCATTACCACATTTATAACAATTCGAAACGGAATTATACATTGTTATAGTGCAGATCGTGTTGAGTGACCTAAAAAGTAGAATACGTTTAAGCTCACTGAATGTGAGCATTTCTTCCATATTTCATTTAAGATAGTTTTCTTTTTTGTTTTTTTATTTATTTTTTTTTTTTGGTTCATTTGTTCATTGAAAGTAGTGTTTGATGAGAATATATTTGGGATAAGTACGAGTACATTTCTCCACAATTACCTCTATAGGTGGTATATATAGCGTGTTTTTGACACGCTTTCATTCGTACGTCTCACAAGGAATTAGGAGCGGCATAAAGTCCCAATTTGTATATAACCGTTTCACTGTGTGATATGTGTTAAATTTCAAGCGGTGTGATATCTACCGTGCTTTCGGTAAAAGACCAGTTTGAAAAAAATTTGCTATGCAAGTACATAACATAAAAGATTTGCATTTCTCACCATTTTTCTCAAATGTCTACAATTTGTTTACATCCTTTTCAATTCGGCCTTTTTAATTTTGCGGATTATTAAAAGGTTCTAAGAAAAATACTTAATTTAATTTAATTTAATCTTGTGTTTGTTGAGTATTACAACAGTTGTGTATTACAACTTTCCAAAATGGAAGTGAAAAAGGAAAAACTCGACGCATTGTTCAAAAGACCAGCACAGTATGGAAGGCATCTGCAGAGCGGCGATTTTAACGATTTCCTTCCGATAATATCAACGATGCCGAAGATCAATCGTCGATATAATCGGACCAGTACATGTGCAGTTATTCTATTTCCCAGAAACTGAATGCTAGAGAGAAAAACGTTTGGAATTGTTTGTATGAGGCTGGTCATAAAAAGAAGCTCGAAGCGCAAAACACCAATCTCGAGTGGCGAGTGACAATTTGTGCTGAAGTGCTGTAAGCTCGGCGAAACGGTCGCCAGGTCCGAATTAACGTCCAAGAAAATTTAGTTGTTCGATTGTTGGGTTTGGAAGGGAATCACCGACTATAAGCCGCTTCCACCAGGCCACACACTCAATTCAAACCAATATTATTATATAAAGAAATTACCGTAAGCTATCGACCAGACTTAGGCGGTAGAAAAGGGTTGTCACCATTTCAAACATTATATTTGCAATTGTTTTATGATGGTGCAAAACTGGCGTAAAGAGAGGCCAATAGAGATGAAGATTTCTCCAATCGCGTATTTATTCAATTATCTTCAAAATGAACAAAGTTTACTGAGCAAAACGGCACATATTTAATTTAATCGTTGAAATATGTATGAGGAGAATGTGTTCTGGCTCGCGCACTTATGTGGTAATAAGTCGGTACGTCGCTCACGGCATTATGGATCAAAGGTATTACAAGTCGCTAAAATTTATCCTGCTACCCACTTGTAAAAAAAATAGTATTATCGAATTTTTCAAAACATTTAAATACTCATTAGTTACATGAAAGCGACATATGTTCTAGTAGTGTGGGTAGTTAGTCATAAATAATACAAATACGACGTTTCCTAGGAAAAACGGTCGAACTAAATAACGGCCTAACTAAATTGTAGCCACGTCCACTTATCTAACAACTGAGCCAAGCATCGTCCATGATATTGTGGACAACAATCTGCAACTTTTTACCATCATATTTATTTATGTTGCATCCAATAAGATTAATGTTTGCATTTGGAAATATTTGCCAAACTTTTTTAATTCAACTTTATGATCCCTTAAGTTCAGGGCAGCAAAGCAAGTGAATTTTTAAAGGGATTAAATTCAGTGGTTGGCCCAACCCACAAAATACTGGTTCTCTTAATGAAATGGGTTTTGAGGCCAGCCGATTCGTGGTTCTGGCTTGCTTCAGTGGTTTAAAAAAACTTTTCTAGAATGTAAAAAACTATTCGGAAAATTTATTAAAATTAAATTTTAAAATCCTTCAGAAGTGCCCATGTTTCTTTCTTTTTACAAGAATCTAACACATAAATCTTAAGTTCACATTTAGGGTGGCTTAAAATTAATCTTATATATAGCACATATATCCATTTTGAAAACTGCTCAGCACATTATCTAACATGCTTTCCGCCTATTTACGGCTTTAGTCTTTTCGCTCCTAATTTGAAATGTGTCTTGGAAAAAACTAAGCTTGTAGTTAATTTAATATGGTGATTTACTTTCAAAGTACAGAACTAATTTCGGAAATATTTATTAACAATAAATTATCGGAGACAAATCGTTTTTCATGTTTTTTCCCCTTTTAAAAAGACAAAATCTCCCATTATTCGGAGTGCATTCAGCATTTGTTCTTGAAATTTTTCTTTCTCAGTAACACTCCAAAATATATTCCGAAGTTGCCTAAATGTTGCAAATATCAAACAATTAAGGAAAGTATACACTCGGGCTCCTCCAATGCTTTTATGTGCAAGTAAAAAACACAGGTAAAGGCATACACCAACTGCGAGATGTTACCATAGCCTGCTCAAGCTTTGAGAAAGAGCCAGCAAAAGTGGGTCTGGCGGTAAACGGCGAGAAAACCAAGTTATTCATTTCGGTGAGGAAAGAGCTTACTCCTTTGGGAGGCTGCGTGAACGTGGATAGGTTCAAGATATCTCGGCTCAGCTGCCAGTAAAACGATGTTAGCCTTGGAATTAGGAGAAGAGCATTGTTCGCCAACAGTTACAACTCTGGACTTAGCAAGCAATTTGACGATAAATCGAATAAACATTCTATAAAACCAGATGCTAGTCATCAGCGCAAGAGGATGAATCACTTCGAGGAGAGAAAAATACAGCGAGTACGTTGGCTGGGTCATGTTGTGGGAATGAAAATACAATGCTTTTGAAACATTACCAAAAATTGATGTGATCATTTGTAAAAGACCGAAGATGCGAAGCACAAGAAAAAAGCATGAAAAAACATTCCCATTTAAACTATCAACACTTTTAAGAATTATTAAACAATTTCTTATGACCAAAAATGGTCATCTATACGGCAGGATGATCTTAAAATTCTTTTGTGTACTAAAAGAAAATCTAGAAATAATCGCAAATTAAAAAAAAAAAGAAAACAGTTTGGTTAAACCGCAAACCATTTTGCTTGAAGTGATCAGTTTACAACAAATCAAGAAACTAGTCTTTCGACAAATCTAATTAGTGCTCTGTGGGTCATTTGCTAACATGCGAGACTATTTGATGCTGGTTTTCAGTACCGAATAACTGGCCTGGACCTTAGCAGTTTTCAGGGCTACTGACGTCTCCAAAATTCATTGACAATGTTGACAATGTAACTGCATATGTCGGGTAGTTGTAATAAATATAGAATATGTCGTAAATTAAATCCTTCACGAGCTGACGAAAGACAACCAAACTATGAAACATTTGTCTCACTGACAGGAAATTTTCTGTTTAGGTCAAAGTCAACATGCAAGTTTTCACATTAACGAATCCAAGGGGCCAAAAAAAGTAAGTAGTTCGCTATTTATTACGCAACTCTTACTGAAAACACATATTAATATTGCAAACGGTTATACATGATAACAGTAACGTTATGGTAACAGTAACAAGAACACCAGCAAATGTGGCGGTGGTAGGAAAAACAAAAACCCGCAACCATTTTGCTTGAAGTGATCAGTTTACAACAAATCAAGAAACTAGTCTTTCGACAAATCTAATTAGTACTAGTGTGGGTCATTTGCTAACATGCGAGACTATTTGATGCTGGTTTTCAGTACTGAATAACTGGCCTGGACCTTAGCAGTTCTCAGGGCTACTGACGTCTCCAAAATTCATTGACAATGTTGACAATGTAACTGCATATGTCGGGTAGTTGTAATAAATATAGAATATGTCGTAAATTAAATCCTTCACGAGCTGACGAAAGACAACCAAATTATGAAACATTTGTCTCACTGACAGGAAATTTTCTGTTTAGGTCAAA
>JAHXMU010000683.1:4804448-4995556 GCA_019455685.1 Philornis downsi | reverse complement strand
TAACAGTAACGTTATGGTAACAGTAACAAGAACACCAGCAAATGTGGGGGTTTTAGGAAAAACAAAAACCCCCGACAGTTTATGAACCAATTTACTGCAAAGGAACAGCAACAGCAGCGCAAATTATAATGTAACGCCTGCGAATGGTAAAGAGTGAAACATTAATGGTTGTGGCTGAGGAACAGCGATGGGAAAATGAATGGAAAAAAACTTAAAAAATAATTTATGCCAAAGAAATAAAATAAAACTAAAGCAGCAATTATAATAGAAAAACAACAACATGAATTTCCACTGTGGTTTGTATGAACACTATTTAATATTGAATGTCAAAACGTCAAGAGCGAATATATGTATTCCTCAACTGATAACTCATTTTGAATGCGCGGAAAACATGCAATCTCTGTTCGAAATATTTAAATATTCAACTTTTCAAAAACTCAAACGTTATTAACCGATAAATAGATTTCCAAACCACTGTGCGCAATTGGTCAGGAAGAGAAACAACAACCCGTCAAGCCACGAAAGAACATTACGAATAACGACCAATGCCTGAGCATGAATCATGGCAACAGGAAAACTAACACTGGACGACAATTGCTGGGAATGGGTTTCACTCGGTTGCCTCGTGGCAAAAATGGTATGTATATGTATGTGTGTGTCTGGTAGATACTGTATTTTGTTGTAACGATGCACACAATTGCACTTATATTATGTACCAAATAAACAGTTAACCGCTTCGCTTTAGTTTTCAACGTTCGAGTTTTTATTTCCTGCTCATCGTGGATATGTAGCGTGAGTGGTGGAAGTGCGCGTATTTGTTTTGCATTGTCTCTCATACTACACCTCTTCGCTCAATTTGAACGGAAAACGCAACTGTGCACTTCCGTTAACTGCATGTTTTTTACTTGCTCGCTATCCTGGGGGTATTTCCTGTTTATGGCCATAAGAATTAACAATATCGTCGCTTGTTTGTGCAGGTGTAGGTGTGGATGACGTTGTGTGATAGGGAGCGTGCGAATAAGTGTGATATGGGAATTTGCATAGGAATAACGGAAAGATTTGACGAGTTTCTATGACACCTTAACAGATCGTAACAGCGAGGAAGAGAATGTAGCACCGTAAAAATTCAGATTATTTATGTTCTTAGAGAAATTTTCATTAAATTTTGAAAGGTTGATCGATTTCAACGAATTGTAAACCGTTGATATTCCCTAACTCAGCAAAATGATTAACATTGGTGTAAAAAAGTCATCAATTAGATGAAACAGAATAAGCAAAGAAACGCAAAATCTTCAAATCGAAGATAATTTTAATTACACCTTCAACGAACTTAATTGTAAATGTGGCGAAAAATGTAACATTCAGAAGGAAGCGTTTACAGTACCAGGTATATCCTCCCAATCGCATTCTATGGGTCTTATTCCTAAAGAAACACAAAAATAGCTTTAAAAAGGTTGTTATTGGGTGTTTTAGCACTCATTGTAGGTATCATATGCAGTGAATTCACAAAGAGTATTTAAAATGTTGAACAAAACAGGTTACTTTTGTATTTTCCACGCTTTTTTATGGTTGTGATGTGTAAACAAAATAAATAAGAACCGATACAGCGTGCAACGAAACACGTTATTGAAAAATTTATGCAATGAAATTGAATATTTAATAATTTATAATAGTTTTTAAAAATATATAGGAAAAAAATATAATTGCAAATAAATTATTTTGAATTTTCCGGTAACCACAAATGAAAAACAGCTTCATTACTATGTAAGCAAGCAAGAGTTTTGATGAAAAGTTTATAAAAATTTTGATAATAATTAAAACTAACAAAAGGAATGAATGCATAAATGAATATGTTATTAGAATAAGGGCAAAATGAAAATATTTTCAGTTAAAATAAAAGGAAATGTTTGGCTAAAATAGCTTTATGGAATGGTGAAACATTCAATAAAAATGACAATTTTATAAAAGTTTTAACAGAGGTATTTTTGATTCATTAATACAATTTATGGGTACAATCTTACTAAACATGTAATAAACCTGTTTCAAATTTTTATGAATACGAGCATAAATTTATTAATCAATAAATAAATTTTCGGCGATACCTGCCGAAAATCTTTATGAAATTTATTAAACCTTGGTATGATTTCGCCCGACCGCAGTTGGGAACTGTAAAAGAACTATATCTACCTTCCGGTAGCTACTAAGCAAATTGATCTATTTCCGAAATTTAATTTTTCCCCTTTAAGTTCGTCGACTCCAATAGCCTAATTTTTCCCTATTATGTATTCTGTTTATAATGCTTGGCAAAATTTGGGAAATATCGATCTGGTACCTAACGTACAAATAACCGACTTAACCCATATATTCTTAGGTTCATATCTTTTAAGACTCCAAAAATGCAATTGCAGTTATTTAAATTTTTAGCATGTGTACAGCTTTATCAAATTCAAATTTAAACATCTACAAAAAGTCACTAAATGAAAATAATCGATATACAAACCGCCGATCTGGCAAGGCTGTAAGCTGTTAAGTACCTGTCATCTGAGGTGTTATTTATTTAATGAAAGGCTCGCCTTTTACAAATATGGATCGTTTAACAACCAAAGAATACGTAGAAAGTATTTAAAACTTACTACAAAAGTGGGCACTTTACGTGTACTACGGGGTGATTATGGCCGTCTAATCGATCTGCTGTTCAAGGAATTGACAAGATTATAAAGAAATTTGAAGTGACTGGACGCGTTACAAATGTGGTCGGCCCTGTATATCATCGCTGTGTACGCACCGCCGAAAATATTGCTTTTTCGAAAATGACGCTGGAGGAACCGTTAATAATTCAGGGAAATAACTGACTTCTTTTTGGTATACAATTGACGATTATGAACTGGGCGGTATGTGGTTTCAACAAGATGGTGCCACGAGCTACACAACACGACCGATTTTGGCTTTATTTCATGAGAAGTTTCCTGAAAGTGTAGTTTCATGGTTTGTAGACGTCAATTGCCCACCAAGATCATGCCATTTGACAACGTTCGTCTTTTTTTCTGTGGCACCGCGTTAAAGACCGTGTTTACGTGGTTAATCCCCAAACGTTGGTGTATTTAAAAACCAACATTCATCAAGTTATCGCCGAGATTTACGAAAAGGTGGTCGAAAACTATGTCAAAAGGATCTACTTTTGCTACCAATTCAGATGCGGTTATTTAAATGACATTGTATTTCATACATAATGGCAAGATCCAAGCATTATAATAAAAAAAGTTTCATCGAAATCATAGTTTTATGTATGTTTTATCAAACCTTACTTTTGAAACCGAAAAATGGACAATCTTTATGTTCATACCTCGGAAGTGGAGCATCAATAACCAATTTATGGATTCAACTGAGTTTCTTTGACCAATTGCCCAATTGATCAATCCAGTATTAGGGGTACATTTTTAAATGGCTAAAAAGAACAAAATTGCTAAAGTATTATGTCCATATTTAATTTTCTGGTATCCAAGGGAAAATTAAATTTCATCATATGGTAGCAAAAAGTCACCAAATAACAAATAATTAAAATGCAAAGTTGTCTACATCTGGGAAATGCCCGATCACGAAAATGACCAAATTTACAGGTTCTTAAGGATTCGAAGAAAGCGGTTTTTATCATATGACGTAAGGAAATGTTCAGACAGCGTAGAGAAATATCACATATTGGAAAAGGAGTAGTCAATGGGAAAAATTACTTAATTTTGGTTCCACAAAAATGTCGTTTACCAATTCCAATCTTCCAAATAATAAAAAGTAAATCAGTGTCGGCCACACTAACTGAAAGGCCACAGAATGTCAGATGATACATATACACTTAGTTGCATATCACTAATTAGTTGGGAGTGTCCAAAACGCCCTCTCCTCGTACATAACATGTCGGACATTCTTGTATTCTTTCAGCATATTTCAAAAATGGTGCCCCAACTAATATCATTTCTTAAAAACTTAATGAGCTGACTCTTTGCGGAGCATATGAAATACCACAATACGCAGCTTTTAATTAAAGAATAAATGTTACAATTTAAAAAGAAAAAGCCGAAAGATTCTTTATTTCAAAGGTGAATCATTCGGACATTCGGAATCTTTGTTTAACTGTGGATCCCATTGAGTGAGTCTAAGAAATATGAGATGCAAGGGAATTTGCTTTTTTATGAGGTCTGAGATGACCATTCTAACCAAACAACAAAATCCATGTCGGTGGATCCAGGACTCTGCAATTTCACACTAACATGTCTCATATTCAAAAACTCATGTCTCATACAAAGTTTCGAAAAATTGACATTTTTTAGAACTCTTTCAGCAATTTTACTATTTGTTAGTGAAGAGCAATAAACGATGGTATTGCATATACACTGGAAAGAAAGATAACAATTCATATATAAATTGTAGTGACCGACCTAACTATGGGTATGGTTATTAAAAGTGATAAAAATTCGAGGGCCTGCTTATGTGGCGATACTCCTATATGGCGTCCATGGCACTGTGGTATATGATGGTATATCACAATTAGAACGCATTGTTCCAGAAGATAGAAACTCGCGCATAGAAGGACTAAATAAAGCTTTTCAAATATATGATTGTACCAAATTTTTGTACCATTTTTATCAAATGTTCATTAATTAAAAGCTATATGTTGTGGTATTTGCTGCCCTTATGTATTATACACATTTGTAAAGAAGTACTCCAGCTGTGGTCGTGGTTGTTAAATAATATCATAAAATTGATTTTCTACTAGACCGACCGTAGCGCGATGGTTAGTACAAGCGACTATCGTCCACATAATTGCTGGTTCAATCCGCGATACAGACACCTATCATTATTTGAGCGGCTACCACCTCGATATATATGACGAACACTACGAATAATCCAGTAATGGTAAAAGCTCCCCAGATTGTGACGTTCGGAGTCGCCGAATGTGAGAAGCTCTCCCATATCTCATTCATGGGGATGCAAAGGCAATTTGTTCACTAGAAAATGATATAAATTGATTTTTATGTATAGAAATAAGCCACTTCTGCCGATAAGTTGGTTCGTTGTTAATGACACTCCGGATAGTAATCTAGGATGAATTTAGAATGCGTTGATTAAAAGCAACATACTTGAAGGAACTTCTCCATTTTATGGACCTTTGTAAGGAATCGCCTCAATTGTGGGCGTGATTGTTGGGTGCTTAAAAATAAGATTTTCCACTTAAAAAATAAGGCATGACGTGAGAAAAAATTTGTTTTGACACGACTATTTATCGGATAATGACTCAGTGCGATATCCATTGCTCTGTGAACGGCAATTCATAATATGGATGAACTTTGACTTGGCCGAGCTTATTTCACCTCTTCAACTTTGCGCATGCTGTGCACTTATTTCACCTATTGTTGTTGGAAGTTTTAATGATTTTTTCTATATTGGAACAATACTATTAAGCGGTACCTGGTTCAAGTTTCTTTTAGCTATTTTTAATCCCTCAAAATTATTTTGTTATGTATGATACAGTTCACTTTGTTGACAAACTTTCGTTACCACCACTACTATTCATCATCTCTGCGTTTTGAATCCATGGAAACCCCTATAAAATGCTCAGATATCAACTTATTTTCCCCCACGTGGGGTGTTTAAATAGGTTTTGTGTTTTTTAACGGTTCATTGCCATTATGAGTACCGAAATGTGCTGTGCTCTTGCATAAATTTGCTCATGTGGTTAACACAATAACAAAATCAACACCAATAGGGCGCCAGAAGGGGAGCAATAGAAGTTACTTTGGGACAGTGGTCTTTGACGCCCATCCACCCAACCATCTACCACATACAGTGGTTTCAGCCTGACGTGTGATATGGATGTGAGAATGCTCGTCTCACGCTGTTATTTTTGCTAGCGCCAGTAAAAAAAAAAACAGAGGACGGCAACAATAAAACGAGTACCACAATGTAGATTCAAGTTTAAACAACAAACAGGAAGAAAATATACTAACTGCTTCCCCAGAGGCAAAATATTACTGCTTTTTGCCTTTGCTATAATTCCGCACTGGTTCCTCCAGGAGGGAGCGATAGAAGGCACAAAGAAACAAAAACATACAGAAAATTCACTTAAAAAACCATTAAAAAATTGTGCAAGCATAAGCGGATGAGGGAACGTAGGACAAGAACAGAGCTTAGCATAACGCTCAAGTGCGGCTATGAGCATGGACCAGCTGCACAAGTGTTGATGCAACAACAAAAGTGGTCTCATATACCCACTCTTATGTTGCATGCACAGACTCGAGAAGTGGCATAAGAAGCTGCTAGCGGACCCAGACCAGAACTCGGTAATAAACAAACAAATGAACGAGTATGAGTGGCTCTGAAGCAGATGCACTGAAAGCCCACGGCAGCAAATGCTTCATACTATTTATATTACCACGTTGCATGTGTGTGAGGTGGCATACAAAATACGTTAACTTGAAAATAGTGGAAAATGTGTGGGAACGAACAGTGAGGACGACTGAGGAAGCACAAAAGGAAAACCAGGGTAACAACCGTTAGTATTACGGATATAATGTCCCACTAAAAACGGGAAGTAATTCAAGACAGTGTCTCAGCGCTGTGCTTCACCAGCCAGCTAGCCAGCCAGACGAGGGACCATTGTAGAGTTCAGCAGTATCTAAATATTTTAAGCTTTGAATTTCGAAACTATCACATTGTCCTCGTACTAATGTTCTAACTAAGGACGTGCAATGTTAAAGTGTAAAGCGGAAATAATTTTCCAGCACAACATGACAAATATAATATCTGCGTTAATAGTATGGATGATAAGCGGAGACAAAAACCTAAAGTAACTGTGGCCGTGAAGATCTCTAACTTAAATTAGACCCATCATGTAATGGCCTCTAGACGCTCTGATGGACGACCATGATCGTGCTACTGTGAACGAAGATATTTTGGAGTGCACCAAATTTATATTACTAATGACTCATTTGTAAGTAACTGTGTAAGTAACTGAGTCATATTTGCATTGCCATAAAAAATATGTTGAAGTTCCTTTTGGGCAGAAAATGCTTGGGTTTGAGATCTTCCATGAAAATGGTGTTGTGGTAATCTACATTTATATTGGACAAATTTAAAATTACTTCGATTTGAGTTTAAGGGAGAGCAAATATTTTAAAAGCGAATTTTTTGAAATTTTCCAAATGCGTCACACAATACTTTTATAAACTAAAACCATTAAAATTTACGATAATCAGTGTCGTAAATTTAAAGAGTTTAAAAATTGTATTAGCTGCGCCACAAAGTTTTCGCGTTTTTTTTTTTTTTTATAAAAATGCAACTTTATTATGAAAACATGTTTACAAATGATTCATTAAAAGTATTGCCCATCGGCAAACTTTTAAAATCTTTCTGGCAAAGCTCGAATTCGATCACGGCAAAGCTGTTCATTTTTTGGGTCAACCCTCGAATATAGCTATTCCTTGAAGTCGTTATATGAGTGAAACTGCTGGTCAGCCAGACTATGTGATATCGGACGGCTCAATATCTGGAAAATGTGGCGAATGGGATGAGATTTTTCATTTCAGCGTTTCCAGGTAGGTTTTGACGGGATTGGCCACGTAAGGCCGAGCGTTGTCATGCTGAAGAATCACTTTTTCGTGCCTCTCCGTGTATTGTGGGGATTTTTCGCGAAGAGCTCGGTTGAATCGCACTAATTGAAGTCGATACCGATTCTCAGTGATGGTATCGCTTGGTTTCAACAGAAGACAACAAATAAACCTTCGCAGCGTGAATATTCTGCTGAGGCGACGACATAGAAGCATGACCGAGCATCCCCCATGACTTTATTCTTTTTGGATTGCTGTAATGAATCTATTTTTCATCACCTGTTACAATACGATGAAGGAAAACCTTCCTTTTTTGTCGCTGGAGCAGTTGTTCACAGGCGAAAAAATCACGCTCAACGTCCTTTGGCTTCAACTCATAAGGAATAAAAGTTTCTTGTTTTTGAATCATTCCCAACGCATGCAATCGCTTATAAATAGCTTGGTGGATAACTCTTAATACTGAAGCATGCTCTACTTGCGTTTGACACGAATCCCCCATTTAGCAATGCCGTCATTTCAGTGTCTTCGAACGTTTTTCGTCTTCCTTTACGCGAATGATCATCAACATCAACATCACCGTCCTTAAACGTTTTAAGAAACCAAATGAATATGGCATCAAAAGAATATCACTATTGCGTCGAGGCAGTATGTTTACCATACTCGTATGCGTAAGCTTGGCTCATGACGATCAGGTTATAACATAATCGAATAGCACTTAGCTGGCGCCATCTATTGGCAAACAGCGGTAACTTAGTTGGGCACCTAATACTATAAACGGTTGCTATAACTATTCTAAACTGTACAGAACCGCCTTGAACTGCTTTGATTTTTCTAGATGTGGATTCTTTTCATGTATGGGAAGTGGTTTCCCTTTATGCTGATTTTATCCAGTTTCAAGCTTAGCATGGCCATGAGCATGAGATATATTGTGTTGTATAAAATTTCAGCATCCTAACAATGTCAGTGCAACCTATATCGTGCTTTCAACAGACATGTTTAAGAACGTATCATGTACAGGGTGCCCGTCGGGATGGTATATTACTTTGATTTGCGGTAATATTGGTAAACATTAGTCTTGACAGTTCATATTTGGCAGTCGTGGAGTAGGGATGTGGCAAATTTATTATGGAAAAATATTCAATAAACCAAAGTATTTTAATCGTTAAAACATTTTATCAAAATCGATCATCGATTACTGTAACGATGAGAAAGTTACGTGAAATTTTTGGGAGAAACAACATGCCAACAAAATGCACTATTTATCGTGTTCTTCTTTTTCGAAGAAAAAGAGTCTGTAGCTGATAGGGCCAAGCATGGATTACAACATACTGCAAGATCGGCTGAAAACATTACTGCTGCTCAAGAAAGTGTTCAAAACAATCCACCAACCTCAATTCGACGCCGTGCTCAGGGGCTTGGTCTTCAAAGAACAATTTGGCCACAATTTTGTACAAGGATTTCCATTTGTTTCCATTTAAAGCGACGTAACGGTAACTGCCAGTGGGGAGCGATATCGTGATATGGTTGAAAACTTTTTAACGCCACAACTGCATGTTTTGGACTTGATTAACATGTGATTGATTAACACATCGCATACAGCCAGGATTACAATGGAACTAATGTGAGACCTTTTTCCACAACAAGCTATTTCAAGAAATAGTGATGTTGATTGGCCTCCACGGTCGCCTGATTTGACTGCTCCGGACTTATTTTTGAGGGGATACCTGAAAAGCAAGGTTTATGCAAATAAAACAGAAACGCTTGAGCAAATCAAACAAAATATTTGTGATGAAATTAATGAAATATGGCGTGAAATGTGTGAGAATGTAATGAAAAATGTGCTCAAAAGGGCTCGCACTTGTGTGGCTAACAGAGACGGACATTTATTATAATTTCCGACATTAAATAAAACATTTATCAATATAAGATCCATTCCCTTTCATTTAATCAAAAAATAAAAACAAAAAAGTAGTATACCTTCCCGACGGATACCCTGTACTATATACAGGGTTATTCATTTAATGATTTCAACACCACTGGTCTGGCTAGGCAGTCAGCTGTTAAGTACCTGTCATCCGAAGTGTTAATTATATAGGTTTGTCATTTAAGTATATCGATGAAGCTCATTTCCCACTCGGTGTTTACGCCAACAAGCAAAATTGTCGCATATGAGGCCGAAGAATCCAGAATTGATTGTGCAAAAGTCATTGCATCCGGAAAAAGTGACTGGCTGGTGCAAATTATGATCTGGAGTTGTCATTTGGCCTTATTTTTTCATAAAATTCCCCAATCCAGAGGCGGTTATTTAAGTAGTATTGTATTTCGTACATAATGGCAAGGTCCAAGCTGGATAACGAAATCATAGATTTATGTTTGATTTATTTAACTTTACTTTTTTTAAAATTTTTTTTGTTGAATTTTCTCTTATCTAATTGAGACTAGCAAAAGTTTACAAATCGTAAATCTGATAAAGGTTATATTTAAACAGTTTGGCCTCAAAAATATGTAACTTGGGCTCAATTATCTGATGGGGGAGAATCAAAATGTTTAATTTTTTTTTTTTAACTTAAGTCTATACTTGTAATAACAAAGCGATCAGATCTTTTAAGTCGAGAAGATTGTTCCAGTTGTGCAAGGCATCGCGCCAGAGGATTTACGTGGTTTTGCAGTTTTTCAACATATTTTGTCCTTCTTTTCTTGAATTCTGTTTTTACCATTGGAATTAGTAAATCTTTGTGTATTCTTTAGTTGGGCTTCTGTAATACTTCTTAGGATTTTAGATTGACATCTTTGAAGGATTTGAATGTTTGATGCACTCTCATTTCCATACAATTGCAGACCATAAGATCATATTGGTTTGATGACTTGGTTGTACAGGAGGACTTTGTGTTCCAAGCTTAGTGGGGAACGGCTGTTTATTAACCAGTGCAAATCTGCGGCTTTTATCTTTATCTGTTTTTTCTTTGCCTCAATGTGTTTGCGCCAAGTCAGCCTTTTATATAGGTTAATTCCAAGATGTGTTGCGTTGTTAGCATGAGGAACTTGCACGCCGTTCAGTGAGATCGATGGCGAAGGGCTTCTGTTCAGTGTGAAAGTTACGTGTCGGCATTTGTCTTCATTCGTTTTAATACGCCATTGTGTTGTTCTAACTGGCTGACAGCTACTACAATGTCTTTGTCCCTGCTGAGGATTGCTGTATCATCTGCAAATGTAGAAGTTATTACCCCATTTCCTGTTGGGATATCTGACGTGTAAAGCACATATAAAAAAGGACCTAGAACGCTTTCTTGGGGAACTCCAGCGCATATTGGAAAGTCAACGGTTGTAAACGACTTATATTTCACACTAAAGACCCTATTAGCAATGTATGATTCCAAGACTGCACGTACATTTGTGGGCAACAAACATCTGATTTTAAATAGTAAACCGTCATGCCAAACTTTGTCAAACGCTTGTGCTACATCCAAAAATAAGCATAAGCAGTATTCGCGGCGTTCAAAGGCCGACCTTATTTCATTTGTTATTCGATTTACTTGTTCAATTGTGCCTTGTTTTTCTCTAAATCCAAATTGGTGGCGCGGAATAAATTATATTCTTCTATGTAGAGTGTTAATTTTAATAAAATAACTTTTTCGAAGAGCTTAGAAAAGCAGGGAAGTAAACTAATAGGCCTATAGGGGGAAGCTAGAGTAGGGTTCTTTCCGGTCTTAGGGATCATGATAATAACCAATTTTCTTCAATCACTGGGGTAATATCCAATACATATTATAGCGTTAAACAGATTGCTGATAAAGTGTACAGCGGAGAATGGCAAATTTTGTAGCATGATTGGTGTTATGCGATCGTGCCACGGTGATTTTTTACACGCTTGTTTCTATTTGATTATGCTGGCAACGTCTATTGAGTGTGAGTTTATAGTTTGCAAGGGAAGGCAAGAGTTTATGCTTGCTGGATTAGGTTGAAAAACAAAGCTTTAACTTTACTTGAAACCAAAAAATGGATAATCCTATACTACTGCATCCAGTGTTAAATATCGTGGGCATATTGAATATCAGAAATATTTTTTCTAAATTGGTAATACCGTGACAGATATCTGTGCCAAAATTCATATAAGAAATGATTGTGTTTATGGTACGTTTGGTTAAGTACTTAAGAAGTTATTAAGCCAATTTCTGTAATGAGTAATTTTGTTGAGCAAAAAAGTTATATTTAGTTTTGTTTACCAAACGAAATGTTATTGTGAAAATGTTTGAATTGTTGAAGAACGCCTTCGGTAAAGGGACATTGTTAGAAAGATATGTTTGCATGTGACATAAAAAGTTCAATAGCAAATTAAAGATGAAGAGCTGCCTGCACCTATCGCCACATCTATTGCATTTGCCTGATTCAGCATCATGCGTGCCGATTGACATTTTTTCAAATGTGTGCATTGTGGCCAGCTTTTTGTAAGACAACTTACCTAAGTGCAAGAGATGAGAGAAGGAGCTGGTGCAGAACTAAAAACGGAAGGGGCAAAATAATTCCCATTTTCCGTTTTGAGTCGGCATAGATTTTGCAAAAATATCTTAGAATAACAACTCTTTCAACATGATGGCAAATTTTTCATTTTATTCGTTGTGGGCAAGATGTCGGTAGGATTCTAATCCGAAAAGCAAAAGTCCGCAGAAAAATCCATAAGTTTTATGGAAAACGTTCTAAAAATTACTATTGTATTTATTATAGTAACCATTTTTTACTTTTGTACGTTGTAGCAAGACAGTCTACGATAATGGAATCCAAAATGCAACGGGGGAGCTGGGGAATTAAACATTCACCAAAGATTTTGTGGCAGCAGTGATTTTATTGAAAATTGCATAAAATGGCTTTTCAAGCAAGGCTACATATTTGTAATTTTGTGCTTAATGGCTCGAGTGACTCAAATCCAAATTGTGAGGTGCAATAAAAAAGGCCAATGCGGAATATTGAATTTTTTTGAAGAGGCAGAGTGTACGAATTTTGCTCTATGGTGACAAATTTAAAAAAAAGGTGAAAAAAAGAACCATGTCAAATACATTATATATCGTTACAGCATATTTCCGTAAATGCTATTTCAACAGGCAACAATTATTAATATGCGGCTTGATAAATAAATGCTGCGAAGCTACTTGAAGCCCTACGGCCATCTACATAATTTCGTGGAAGCATTTTGCTCATAGTCAGGTTCTGGAACATTTTTAAATTAATAATTACTCAGGCCGACACAATGTGACATTTTAGCCTCCATTTTGCATAGATACTAACACCAAGACAGGTTTCAGCAAATTTAATAGTAGCTCGTCATTTTATTGAGAAATGATTGAATTTTACAGATAAGAATGTTATCAATTTATTAACTCAGATATGACATGTATTCCTTGCTCTTGGCAAAAAAGGCGTCTAATAGTAATATCTTCTCAATTAAAATTCATTATAATTTCAAGAATAGGTTTAAAGAACTAAATTTGTATAAATTTTGTGTAAGGAATTTCACAGGTTTTAACTTCATTTGTAACTTTAAAAACTCCTAAGAGTGTCCATTTAGTTGAATAATTGAAAACATAGTACTTACTGTCATTTTTGACACTTCGTGGAAGCTCGTGCTCTCGACGAAATTTTGATGTTCAGAGAATAATTCGGTGAAGAGTTAATCTCGCGTTTCGGCAAATTCGCAGACCGCCTAGATCATGTGATATGGACTTTGGACTTTTTGCAAAGTCCACTTAAATAAACCTGTTACGAAATTGGAAGCTAAATTAAATCACGTCTTTCGAAATGGTCCAACGTATCTGGAATCTCGGAATAGACCATGTTAGCACAGTTACGGGCACCATTTGAAAGAAATAATAAATAAGAAATAAATGTAAAGAACGCTTCTTTTGTACGGTGGTAAAGGCTACAATATAAAATGTAACACCTTTTTGTGTTTTATTTTTTGGAAAAAATATGTAACGTGAGGCCCAGTGAAGAAAAGGGGAAGTCTACTTTTATTGATGATACGCTTTCTTATTTTTGTCGATAACAGCCTTAACCCAGTGTTGTTAATACCACAGCTGTTCAACTGTGATGTGTGGCTCCGATATTATACTTATTTTACCGGCATTAAAACTATGGAGAAAAGTAAACTCCTGTACAAAAACAACAAACATATCAAAGCAACACCAAATAAAAATATGTAATAACAAGTACGCATTTTGTGAGTGCCTATAAAATATGTAGGAAAGGATAATTTTTTTGGCCGAACATCGAAAAATTCGGTCTATATAACAACCATTCCGACAATGATTTCATGCTGGTTAGGATATATTAGTAAGTGAAGCCATATTCAAACACAAAGATGTCATCAGAGGAGTAACTTGGCTATCGCCTCTGAACTACTATTACTACAAATCACACGCTCCGCACTCGGACATACTGTTTTAGGATGATTTGAGCAGAAAGATGTTATAAACATGGTAAATATTGCAACCAATTGTGATGTTAGCTGTGAGAAAACGGTTATTGGGAGGAAAGAACAGAAACAGAGCGTCTTTGAAAGCGGGAGAAACGCTTATGGACAGAATGGGAGGGTTAATATAAAGAAATGTCAAAAAATAGAGGTAGACCATGAAATCTCCACCAACAAGTACAAAGTAAGGATTGTGATATGCCTGGATTCCCTTCTTGTGAGGACAAAGATTTAAATCCGGACGCAGATATGCGTACTTTGCTGCGATCATGGAGATACAAATTGTTCAGCACGAAACGGAAGTGAGATCGGAAAAATAGTATCTTGAGAACCGCAAAGTTGAGGGTGCTAGTGGCCTGCCGGCTATTTAAGGCCGATGGCGATGGCTTGATGATTGACGATTTGACTCAACGAATGCATGTCCGATGATTAGTACTTAAATATATTATGTTCTGTGTTCAAATATTGTTTTTATATTCTAAATTGAATACTCACTTTAAATTAATTTGATTATTAGGCCGCACTGTGGAAGTGAAATAGCTGAGGTTCTACAACGAAAGCATAAATTCAACAAAATTTGTGCCACAATTCTGCAGGGAGGTCGTTCAGAGAAGTAATATGTTTTTGAACTGTTTGTTTTAGAAACTCAACAACATCCCCCACTACGTCTTTGATACTCCCCGAAGATTCGGAAGTCATGTTGTTCAATTTCTAGTGCTTCGAGAGCCTTGTTTTGAGGAAAGGACAATGTTCCATTGAAAACACTAGATTAAAATTTTTCAGTCATACAAACAATTTTGATGTGACAAATCTGATTAAAGTGTCAAAAGCGACACAATTTGTTTATTTATAGCAACTTCTGGATATATGAGTTAAAGTAGTTGGTAAGATTATTTATAACGAAACAAAAATTTGCGTTCAGGAGCTTAACTAAGTATCGATTTTTATTTCTCAGACCACATATTTTTCACTAACAGTAACAAATTAATGAATTTGACAGTAGTTCTCTGTATGATATGTACCAAATAAATGTCGCCTTGTGTGACTTTTCCCAATGAATCAAAATCTTTAGACTTCTAGGCTGACCGGAGCAACCGTAGCCACACAAAACTCATACAATACAGACAAATTCATTTACTTCGATTATAATCGAAGTGACGTTTACAGAACAATTCAAACTTAATTAGACAAGCACTGTTCGGGGATTGTTTATGTTCTTGCAAACTAGTTATGTGTGTCACCTCATTTGTTATCCTTTGGCCCATTGGATCTACTGCTCTAGCAGTTGAGTAGTTGGATCTGTTGGAGCAAATACATTAAAGCAAAAGCAGTGCCTAAGTAAGCTCAAGTAGTTGGGAAGAAACATGTTTCAATTTCAGTTTTAATGAATGTGGCCAACCGTTCTCGATGTTATTGGCGTTGGTGTTGAATGTCGATGTATACGGGCAGAACGACAACAACATGTTGTTTGCAACACTTTGTAAACGCACGCAAAGAGTGAGATGCAACAAAGAGCGCTCGAGAGTTGGCTCGATTTCGAACTCTGTCAATGCTGTTCAACAATAAAAGCAAATAAACTGCAATTAAGATGTAACTTGGCACAAACTCATACACGTGTAATTGTGTTAGTGCTAGACGGTGCACTAAATATCTGCGCGCTGTGGAAATTTGAAAAAAATTGAAGAGTCGAATTTGGGTCGAATTTTTTATTACTTAGGATGTTTCTTATTCATCTCTGCTATTTCTACTTTGTCAGCAGCAAATTCTTGCAACCCTGCAATCCTACAAGTTGATAATATGTTTACGCATCTAGAAATTTGTTGGCTTGACGTGATCTCGCTGTTAATAAGACAGAAATTTAGTGAAAAGTGTTTCTCGAATCATATACAATGAGGGATCAAAGCGAAAATGAGCTCAGTCCACTTCTTTTTACATTTTGGAGAAAAGTGTTAAATCTGAGTTCAACCTTTTAAAGAGCAGTGCAAAACTTAAAATGAAATATGCAGTTAAAATTTTCCGCTTGGTTGATAAAGCAAAGTTAAATATATAATGAAATTTACCTATTTTATAAGTAAGTTAATTTGCCCCTTATCGATTTGTGTTAATTATACTGCTGCTGTTGTATAATGTAGGGATTTAGGCCAAGTGACAATTTTGGTTAGCACACCTTTTAATTTTTCAAAACATTTCCAATATGAAAAATAGAACAAACTTAAGAATCCCCGCTTTGTATGTTCGACAGAACATTAACGTATTAATTACATCGACACGAATAAATTGTATACGAAGTGAAGAAAATTGTTTTGGAGTTATTTCCATCAGGACAAACT
Organism: Philornis downsi; assembly: GCA_019455685.1. Classification (NCBI taxonomy): domain Eukaryota; kingdom Metazoa; phylum Arthropoda; class Insecta; order Diptera; family Muscidae; genus Philornis; species Philornis downsi. The sequence goes on along the minus strand of JAHXMU010000683.1, from coordinate 4,979,165 downwards.
GTGACAACGTACGAACTGGGTGTATTCAAACGTTTAAAATGGATTTCTATTCGTAACGAGGTCAAAATTTTGGGGGCAAAAGGCAGGACACCACAGCTAAGCACCGGCGCACACAAACGATTCATCTTGTAGGCGACTGTGATCTAAAACGATGTTCAAAATTCTGATATTGTCTCTCTTGATATTGTTCCACACCCTAAGTTACTACACTTCGGAAGGTGATTTCAAATCGGCCAATGAAAAGCGCTTTGAAGATTTTTTGAATTATATGTGCAATATATATGATAAAATAAATATCGAAAAATAAATGATTTTTCGTCTGTTTATTGAGAAATTCTGTAGAAATTCTATGAAATAAGCATTCGAATAGTACTGCATAAAACTAAAGTAAACAAAAGGTATATTTTCTTCAAGGAACGACCAAAAGAAGCAGGTTTCGCAAATGTATTGAAGTAAAGCAAAAACGATGTTAAACACTCGGGTGCACAACAAATGTTATTCCTACTCTATTAATTGACATAATTTGTAAACCTTGCGAGTTAACCATGTTCTTTTTTTGTGCCCGTAATTTAAAAGTCATACCCTCGACTAATATATATAAAAATGGGTCAATCCTAACGTAACTCCTGATCCTGCGCTAATTTCTCGACAGCTGTTAATACCTCTGTTACGGAAAATCTACATATACAACAATATTCTTGTAATAACTTTTTAAATATAATATCTGGAAAATAATATTCTAGTTTTGAATGCCATAGTTTTGTCTTGTGAAAGTCATTGGCCCATGACTGAAACTGAGCGAAAATGTAATATGAATGGTATTTTTTTTTTCAGCAAAATTAAAAAATTATAAAATTAACAACGTTTTGAACACAATTGTCAAAATTGAGCCAGTAAAGTCGTCAAACGTAATACCACAGTGCACAAATTATCATCCCTTTCACCAATTAAAAGATTATTATTCCAAACCATCAAGATGTATGAAATCGCACAGTGAAACATCATACAAGAGAATGTAGTAAACCACCGAACACAAATCCTTTGTATGGTAACTGTATTGCAGCCAAAGCCAACGACTTACAAAAATTAAGAGATAAAAAGACAACAAGCAGTTTATCAGCTATCGTACGAAAAACTCCAATAACCCCACTGAAAGTAAACAGTCAGAAGATTACCGCTGACACTACAGAAAAAAAAAACAACAACAGGTAAACTTTCCTTATTCTGCTATATTGAAACCACATCCACTGCCATATGCCACTTTAGCACAGCAGCATTTCAATGCCTCAATAGAACAACGTCTGATTGTATTAGAGCAAAGATAGTGAAGGAAACCTTTCTTGAAAATTATGTAATGGAATGGCTTACGGAAACATAAAAATAAACTAAAGCTTGTTCCAAGCAAAGATAATATTAATGTCAGATTGATCCGTGAAACTCACTTCACAAATGAGTCTTACATGGAAATTAGAGACTATTTAGTTTACCATACAATATATATACAATATATACAATATATACAATATATATACAATATATACAATACAATTCACCGAAGCAATAACGCAAGAGGTGAAATCTCAATACATATCAGGAGTTGAGAATAGAATTCCAGACAAATAAATTTATCATCTGCATAAGCGCACAGTCTCTCAAGGCACAATATGAATATGCACGTAGAACTTACATATTAAGAAGTATTAACATAAATTTAAATTATGGCGGAGACGTCAATGCAAACAATATTTTTTGGGGATCTTGTCTGATCAGAACAAAAATCGGAGAGCTGTTGTTGTGCTTTGCAGGAGACACAACGCAAATTCGTATCTACGTTTTGCAGGCCAATTGATTTCTAAGTACCAATAGAAATATCCAAGTCAAAACTTTAAATTAGTGCTGGGTTAGATTTAAACTCAGACCATTGGCCAGTTTTTTTTTAATAAAAAATACAAATTGAAATTATTACAAATTATTAGTAAATCAAAAAATTTATAATTCATCGACATTAAACATTGCTATACAGCAGACTGTATGGATCTGTACACCAGAAAAAAATATTTTGGAAACCCAGCATTGATATTCAAGTATTATTCTAGATTTCATACGGAGAAACCGTAGGCTGCGAAAAAGCGGCATGACTCAAAGTGTCCAGTCTACAAAAATACTCTTAGCAATACTACACAAAAACAACAGATATTATATACGAGTATATTGAGTTTAACGTACAGCTGTAACCTGGGGAGGGGGCTAAATTCATTCAGTGCGCCTGATCTAAAAACTCTGGCGTGCTAAATAGTTCTAAAGGGGCTACGTCCCTCCAGCACAGTACTGATTGGTATATTGCTTTCGTTTGTCTTCTTATTCCAAACCATCAGTTTGGCTTAAGGGGAAAGCATTTCACTTTGGAACAAATTCACCGAATTACGTATGTCGAGTATGTAGGATTTGCCTAGCTATATTTTTGGATATCTTGAAGACCTTTGATGGCGTATGGCATCCAAACCTAATTCATAAATTAAAATCACTGCCGAAAGACCATTGTGGCCTCGTGCAATCATACCTTGAAGACAAATTAGAGCTTAGAGTAAAAGAGGAAAATTAATTTTCATAAATATATAAAATAAGCTCTGGGATACCACACGGCAGTTTATTATGACCTATATTCTATCTCCTTCATATTTATGATCTCCCATCAAACACAAACTGTTTCATTCAACTAGAATCAAACAGCGGCAAATAAATTTAAGGAAGCTGTAGATGATGTCATACTATGGACTAAAAAATTGAATATTATTTGAATATTATTACATTATATTATTACACACGTAAACTTTACCAGCAAAAAATACGAATGGTATCATTGTATTATAATACGAATATGTGTTGATTGCATTCCTGTGTCATATTCAAACTCGGCAAAATGTTTTGGCGTGACATTAGATGGTAAATTACGTTGGAAGGAATATATCAAAGAGATGAAGAAGGAATTAGAAATATGTTTCAGAAATATGCAGTGACTAATCGCTAGAAAATCCAATCTCTCTGTACATAATTAGTTAATGCTGTGTAAGCAAACAGTAAAGCCCGTTTAGACCTACTGCGGTAGGTTGTGTGGCATTATCCAATGATTTTAGAACGAAGTATTACGAAACGTGGTAAGAACTATCTAGTACGCCTGAAACAGCAACATTCACAGAGATTTCGATATAAAACTGGTTACCGATGAAGTAAGAAACAAATTCCTCTTTCACATTAACGACGATATGTCGCCCTTATTGGATGTTAACGTATTACTTAGAAAGCTTAAGAGCTTTAAACCACATGGTTTCATTGGACTTGGGATTAACCTGCATAATAACCATAATAATGGTAATCAACTATGCGAAATGACTGGTCATAGTATGTATGTATTCAAACAATTTAGTTTATAAAACATTTGTATAAATAGACCTCTAAAAATTACATCATAAACCAGTTAAATATAAGCAAAAATACACTGGGTAAAAATATTTATAATCAAGTTCGCAGGACTGAAATTCACATACCTCTTTTAGCATTCTGCTTTTAGAAATAGAAATATTCCTCAGAAATATTCATTGGGATCCATGTTGCAAGGAATTTAAGCTTTGATTCGACTGAAATATCTGGCTTTTAGTTAACTTTGCGCTTGGTCACTGTCAGTCCTTCAATAATTTATTATTTTTTCTTAGCTGAAGTCGAACCTATTTTGGAGCTGCAGCCATTTGACAATGGATATATATTCAGAAACCAATGAGCCAATATTATTGCCAATAATGTATTGCTCACATATTTTTCGCAAACCTTTCTCTGCAAGAAAACGTAGTTACATATGTGAAATTGCAATGCCAATGCAATCTATGGTCACAATGCCACACCTAGACATAAAGAACAATTTCGGGTTACACCATGTGAACACACAGTTACCTACTTGGTTAGATTTGAACACAAATGTAAATATGTATGCACTGAATACTGTATATGTATACGTATGGATGCACACACATGCATACACGTATGCCTGGACCAGATATTAAAACAATTGCTAGATTTTACGGACAATCCAAAACAAGTGTGAATAATTTGCACAATTTCTTTCCTTCCCTATCTCCTTTTTTGTGTGGGTTTGATATCTTCCTTTATGTAGAAGCAAATTGTACGTGTTGAAATATGGCAAATTTTGGAATTTTTTCACACTCCATAGTGATGCCGTAATCCTGCAACTTCAAATGGAGGGAGGATATGTTAGAAGTCTTGCACATGCTAGATATTTGGCAAATGCCCTTGTTAGCATTTGGGGACATTGAAACACTTGTTGAAAAATGACAACATTTTAAGGGTAAAGTGTTTGAATTGAGTAGAAAATATTGATGTCAGGTATCAGCAAGGTAATGAGAATTTATATACCAAAGAACGAGCTAAGATGTGTGCAGTCTAGAATACTAGTACAAATGTTTGTATACTATCATCATTAGCTCTTGTAGGAAAGTTTTGAGTATGCTCAAGAAAATAACCAATAATTAAGGGTATGCACTAAGAATAGAGTGAGCGAGTGAGTGACGAAATAATTGGACAAATATTTTATTATGATATTTTTCCATAAATTTGGGCATACAAATTTTATGTTTGAAACATTTGCTACGATGTATTTTATTTTTGACGAGGAATGTGGAAGTTCAAAGTTAGGCTCTCTGATTGTTATTCACCCTCTGCAGAATTTCCCAAGCAGCTCACGGCTTCCGATCTTCGGGCAAGTATTCCCCGATAATGCCATCAGACATCCGTTTGATGGTAGCTAAAGTGAGAAGGCGCTCTAGTTGAGAAACCTAAATGGCATTCTAACACCGATGCGTCTTAGGTTACTAGGTGACTTTTGTTACTGGAACTCAACTCACCAGCCTAGTGGTCGTTGGCAGCCCCAACACTAGGGTCGGATGCAATGGCCTGATAAGCCGCTCATCTTAAATTTAAATTATCATGAAAATACCGAAGAAAATAATTAGACGTTTGCAATGTTGATGACTCCCGCAAACGTTATAAGTACCATGGGTCAGAGACCAGAGAAGGTGCCTCTATTCGACTAGCGGATGTCCTGGATGAATGAAAGGCTGACATTACCGCCATCCAGGAGATGTGATGGACAGGACAAGGATGCACTCGGCGTAAAAACTGTGACATCTACTATAGCTGCCAAGCAGAAAGGAGTGAATTCGGATGCGGATTTGTTGTGGGAAAGAGACTAAGACATCTTGTCTCACGGTTTAACCCCATAAGTAACCGTATAGCCACCACATCAAAGCGAAATAGTTTTTCATAACGTTGATCTGTGCACATGCCCCGACGGAAGAGAAAGACGAGGAGACCAAAGACATATTTTATGAGTGCCTAGAAGAAGCGTATGACCACGACATCAAAATTGTTTTGGGAGATTTTAGTGTCAAAATAGGAAGGAAAGATGTTCTTGGTCCAACAGTCGCAAAATTCAGTCTACATGGTAACACCTCCGGAAACGGTTTCAGACTGGTTTCGTTTGCTGCGGCACGTAATATGGTGGTAAGTGAAACCAAATTCCCGCATAAAGACATCCACAAGGCAACCTGGCTTTCTCCTAATCATAACACGAGGAACCAGATTGATCATGTGGTAATAGACGGAAGGCGTGCTTCTAGTGTCATGGACGTGCGTGTGATTCGTGGTGCTAATACTGACTTGGATCAGCACCTATTTGCAGCTAAGGTATGTACGAGATTAAGCAGAACGAAAAATGTTCGTAACCAGGCACAAAGGAAGCTCGACGTTGCTACGCTGCATGCCCCTGAGATAGCCACAGCTTACTCCACAAAACACTCACAGCTACTACAACTAAACGCCCCTGATCCTGATGTTCCTGATGCACAGTGGCAACATATTGCGCATTCTATGGCAACGGCTGCAAAAACCATACTTGGGTATGTGAAACCGCGCTCAGACGGGCTCTGGTAAGGCGAAGAATGCCGCATAGTGTTTGAGGAAAAGGATACTGCATGCAGGGCAACGTTGCAGCCAATTGTAAAACGTGCAGTTAGGGAACGCTACAAGGAGAATAGAAGAGAGGCGCACCAACTCTTTATGCGAAAGAGCGTGAGAGTGAGGAAATAGAAAAGTACAGGGATAGAGGTGAAGCCCGAAAATTCTGCCAAAAGATAAGAAGTACAGGGTATGGAACGGGGCTTCCTTTCTGTAAGGGGAGCGAGGAAAATCTGATCACAGATACGCAGAATGTGCTGCAACTATAGAAAGAGTATTTTTATAAGCTCTTAGTTCCGGATGGCAGCACGAGTGAGGAAATCACCCCAATTATCCACGATGGCATAAATTGTCCAGCTCCGAGCCAAACAGAAATCAGAACAGCAGTGTTGCGGCTTAAGAACAACAAAGCTGCGGGTGCAGATGGCCTGCCAGCAGAGCTGTTTAAAACTGATGGCGATGAGCTGATGCAACCTGTTTATCAGATTTGGCTCGAGGCAAACGTGCCCGATGATTGAAATTTGAGTGTACTGTGTTCTGTGTTTAAAAAAGGCGATCCAAGTATTTGTAAAAACTATCGCGGTATCAGTCTTTTACCCATCGCCTATAAGATCCTGTCGAGTGTGATATGTGAAGGACTAAAGCCGTTTTAACGGGCCTGATTGGACCTTATCAGTGGCTTTAGACCTGGTAAATCAACAAGTGACCAAATATTCACACTACGACAAATTCTGGAGAAGACCCAAGGAAAACAGATCTTTTTGTCGATTATAAAGCTGCCTTCGATAGCTTTCGAGAATTCAAAGTCCTAATATAGACCATAACAAAAAAATGTGCAAAGTGTAGATCACTTGAGCAGCCATTTCAAAGTTATGATAAAAACAGTATTTGAAGGCCAGAAGTAATTTCTATTAAGGTGCCCATACACGTGGGATTTTTCCCTGCGATTTGTGCGATCGCACGGTCAAATCCCATGTGTATGGGGCTGTAACGCAACAAATCCCAAATCCATGAAAATTTTCATGGATTTGGGATTTGTTGCAGAGAAATCCCATGTGTGTGGGGAATTCATCGCAACTTTTTGCTATTTTGTCTTTCAGTTGCTCATCAACCATTGAGGGCACAACATAAAAAATGACAAGCAGAGAGTTTTTGCATCACGCATACATGTATCTTGCTTTTGTATTGCTGGCGTTACACGTCTTAAGAGCTCTTGATATGTCTTGGAATCCATACGCAAGAAATTTTTGTATTGTTTTGGAGTTGTAAGTTCCATATTTCTTAGCGTGTTTACATGTGAATGGATATTTTTTTCAAACAACCATTCTTCCGACCATTTTCTTTTTTTGTTTTTTTCCTTTTTTTCCTTTTTTCCATCTGAACACATAAATTCGCATGTGTAAATAACCAAAAGCGCAATTGCATCATCCGCTTCGTCGTCCATCTTTACTTGTCAACGTTTTCCACAATATGAAATGATCGATGTGTGTTCATCCGCTTCGATGCCAATGCTTACTTCGCAACGTCGCACAAGTTATGATAAATCCCATGTGTATGGAGAAACGATAATGCAACAAATCGCAGGGAAAAATCCCACGTGTATGGGCACCTTTAACAAAAATATGGTATTACGTCTTGCCAGATTTTAGGTGAACAACAACAATTTTAAATAGCAGTTATAATGTAGAGCATAGAAAAAATTGTATAGTGTGTAAAGTTTTAGTTGATTCGTGTATTTCGAAAGTAATATAAAAGTGATATTTTAGGCCTGAACATCATTTATGTGAGAAGTATCTAAAAGAAATGGGGTTTCAAATTAATCGTTAAAAATTGATTTTTTTCAAATTTGTTATTTTCTACGAGAGGTACCAGAGGAGGCGTTGCGATTCTGCAAATTTTTAATCCTAAATAAGGACTTGAGAAACTACTTTCACAATTAAAATGTCGTAGCCGCCAATCATCTTGAAAGGAGCATGAAACGAATTTCGCCTTAAGATAATTAGACTCCTTCAATGCGCTACACTTTTGAATTTGTTCGTATTAAATGATGTTTAAGAGAACCCTGCGGGTAAGATTTGAAAATATGCAGAAATATATAACCTTTTTAAGAAAACCAATGTAGATTTAACTAAGGAACATTGTTTTTTATTGGGTTTTAAAGTTAGTTTCAGCATTTAAAAAAAAAAAACAAGTAAATTATTTTGTTAAGAATTGTTAAGAAAATTTGTACGTTGTTTGAACAAGACATGGGCATTCATCACACAAATATCACACGTATGGTAATTTTAATTGTAAAGTGACTGTATTTTTCTATACCACTCATGTTGATCATTTGTCTTCAATTCCCAGTACTTTAAGTGAAGCTAAAGAAACGGATTTTATACGTTGATAAAAAAAAGAGTTTCTACGAAAATACTGAAATTTGACTTCAGTTTTCTGATTTTAAACGAGACCGCGCGGGTATCGGTGATACTGAATGGAGCAGATATGCAAAAGATGTTGCTGCACCAGGAGTAAAATACATAAAAAACTTATTCTCTATGATCGAAAAGTGAAGCTACAAGATATAGTTGAAATCAAAGTACTGTAAATTCATCATTTTGATTGTCTCGAAAAAAGAACAATAAATAGCCAATACGCAAAACAATGCACAGCGTGACTTTTCATGGTTAGACTTCCAAAATAGCATAAACCAATCTGAAAACGATGCTGCAACGAAAAATATTGCGATCAAATGATGAGATCGTTACGGAAATTTTAGCGTATCTCGGGAATTTTGACTGATTATATCGTGTCGAAATAGACTATGCTGATGAATAATGCCGAATACCGCAAAATAACATTTTTTCCTCACCTCTGACACATATTGACCGATGTGATGTTTATTTACAATGGCGTTCATATGCGGTTGGATCAACCTAATGCATTTATTTGTTATCCTTAATTTGTATCAAATTGACGCAAGACTTTTACCGTCACTGTAAAATAAAAGCAATTCCGACTTTCCTTTAGCGATTTATTACCGAAATCCACCTGATTCTGTCAATGCTGCAACAATTATTTTGGGAAAATGGCGATATTACGATACTAATCGGTCTCTTAAAGTATATACCCATGACCTTTGTCAAAATATAATATATTATAAAAATAGCCCAATAACCCTTTAGGCATTGCAAATATTTAGGTTGATAAAAATCACAAAAATAATGAAAAGAAATGACATTATGGAATAACTTTTCGTCTGTGGCGGCCCACTTTTCATTTGCTGAAAGTTTATTTTTAAATAATTAAGAGTTGCAGGAGAAAAATGGTAATATTTACGGCTTTTAAGTGACTATTCGTGCTAGAGATATCGTTATGAAGGTCAAGGTGTCCCCTCTGAAACATGCGAGGGCGGTTCCAAAACTAGCCTAAAAAGAAGCTACAAAAACGTTGGGAATAATTTTCTTTATTTTTCAATATAATTTCACCTTGGCTCGGTACACGCTTCTATACGCTGTTTATTGTAAGAACTGCCAAATTTCTTAAAATAGCCATCAACGTAGAAAATAGTCCGGCGAATCTAAGGTGCATAATGAGGCAATTCCAATTTAATTCATTAATTTTGGTCATCGAAATAGTGGATGTTTGAACTGGAGCATTGTCTAGATGAAGCAACACTTTCTTTTCCACCAAATGCGGCCTTTTGTCCATAATTTCATCATCTAAGACCTACAATAAATTAGCATAGTATTCGCCTTTCTGAAGATAATCAATAAAAATAATCCCATGCGCATCCCAAAAATCATACGCCATAATTTTGCTTGCAGATGGAACCGTTTTCGCCTTCTTTAGACACTACTCTCCCATTCCAGTCCACTGATTTGACTATTCCTTTGTATCAGGTGGACGCATATCTCAGCCATGGTTATAAATAGACGCAAAAATTCGGCTTTATTGCGGTGGAACATCGCCAAACTCTACTCTACTGAAACATCTTCACGACGATGTTTCAGCTCTGTTGAAAGCAAGCGCGGCGTCCATCTTACTCAAAACATTCTCATTTTCCAATCTTCGGTCAATATACGATGCATAGCACTTTTTGAAATGCCTATCATTTCATCTAGCTCACTCACATTCAGCCGACGATCATCCAATACCATTTTGTGGATTTTCTTAACTGTGTCTGGTGTGGACACCTCAGTTGGTAGACCACTACGTTGTTCCCATTGACGGCTTGTACAGTCTCGTTTAAACTCTGCTACCCAATATTTCGCAGTTGCAAATAAAGAAGCAGACTCCACCAGAGTAGAATATAGCTAGGCTTTAATATTTGTTGGACTGAGACCTTTCAAATCGAAATATTGAATAACATAACGGTGACCAATTTTTTCAGTGTTTAAAAATTTACCGAGATCGTTTGGTTTTGATGGCTCAAATAAAAGTACTAAACAACGTGGCTCCTTGAAACTTAAAGCATATGTTTTATAAGGTTACCACTTTTCACCAAAATAACTTTTTTCAAACTGGCACCGTCTATACGCCAGGTCGGCCAGTTTTGGACCACCATCGTATGTCACCCAAATTAAAATCGAATTACCTACAAATCACGTGAAGGCTGCTTTTTGATTCTTTGTGTAGTTTCGGAGCAATTTTAAAAGAAAAAGGAACTTTTTCTTAGAAGGAAATTATGAAAATTCGAAAACATGCAGAGAGAAACACTTTAACATGTGTTGTAAAACAGCTGACCACTTTGATTGCTTGGCACTTATGTAATGACAGAAATAGCAGCTGGAAAAACTTCTTACTAGGGTTGCCACATGGTGAGAAAAAATTCTGTGAATTGACAAAGAGAATCAAAGGGAAAAAATGCTTTGTTGGAACTTTAAAAGTTAAAGAATGTGATGTTTTAGATAACGAACGTAAAGTAAATTATATAACCGATATATTCGAAGATGCTCATAAAACCACAATTACATCTTCCTCGTCTGTGGAAAATAGAATAATTAAGCATATTGAATGGCTAGACTCACAAAATATACCAAACAATGTGTCAGATGCACTCACTAACTTCTGGTGAGGAGGTAAAATCTTTTGTTAATAACTTAAAGAACAAAAAAGCTGCTGGTATTGATGGTATTAGACCAGCATATGTTCTTCATTAAACTAGCTTTAATATTTAATTGGTGCCTAAGTAACGGATACTTCCCCAAACAATTTAAAAAAGCGAAAGTAGTTCCCATTTTAAAAAGGTGGAAAAAACGCAAAACAAGCAAACTAAAAGAAAACCTGGTATCAGTTTATCTGTACAAGGACCTGACATACATTTGGAAGATTCAGTAAAATATTTAGGTGTTATATTTGACAAAAACTAACATTTACAACACACATTGCCCAAGCTTGCGACAAAGCTATTAAATGCGGAAGGGCACTGTACCCATCAATAAGTTGGAAATCGAAACTAAACTATAAAAATAAATTGCTGATTTATAAAATGTGCATTGGACCTATTTTTTCAATTTTGGCGACCAAATTTGACATCCAATTTGGTCACCAAAATTGGCGATCTGTCACCTGAAAAAGCTTCAAATTGTGAAAAACAATAACAATAACTTATTGCCTAAACAGAAGGTACTCAACAAATCAATTGCATATTAAGTTCAGACACAAATTGGTTATTGAGTTTTAAAAGATATAACACAAAGATTTGAAGACAAATGTGAATCTTCTAATATTGATTTAATAAAATAATTGTACTGATGATCACTTTTCAATCTTCTAATAGAAGATGAAAAACGTGATTGCTTTTCAATTTTTTTTTTTAACAAAAACAAAGGTTTTCCCTATCTTTTTCCTTAGCTTGTTAACAAATATATTTATATACAGATTTCTTTTAACCATAATATTTGATATTTTCTTGCTGCAATACTATATGTAAAATCTCAAACTATGTTAGTAATAAAATGTGATGTATTATTACTTTGTATTGATGATAGTAAATAAACAAAAATGGAAAACAATGGAAACGCTCAGTTTATACGTTTTACGAATGATTGATTAAAAGTTGTACATTCGGTCAAAAAAGTCAATAAAACACAAAATAATTTTATTCATTCGAATTTATTGTATCGCCTTTAAAGTAGTCCCCTTCCGAAATAATTCGTTTATTCCAAAGAATAATTCAATCATATAAATATTTTTCAAACGCGTTTTCCAAAAAATACTTCAGTTCTCGTCGCAAATTTGTTTACGTCTTCTATCGACTGAGAACGGGTGCCTCAAAGTGACAATATGAATTTTGGAAAAAAAGCCAGACGGGGAAAAGAATATTTTCACAATGATAGTCCTGTGAGACATCCCATTGCCCATTGATGCAAAGTTCATGTGTTTTCTTTAAATAAATCTGGCCTTTGATCAACTTTTAAGGGTTTTTTTGATTTCGGCTCAGCTTGGCCGGTTTGTATGTCAAATTTATAAAGCCATGTCTCATCAGCTATGTCTCATATCATCAGTTATAATGCGTTTTGCGGATGTGCGGTTGGAACTAATAAAGTGGCAATATGCTTCACGCGAATTAATATGAATTAGTTGATGAGAAGCAAAAAACTCAGCGGTCATTTTCTTCAAACTCAAATGACAGTTTTCAGTCACCATTTCCTTCACTTTCCCGATGTTAAATTTAGTTAGAGATGTTGATGGCGAACCAAATGTTCCACCACATCTCAACCGCATTCAAAAGAACTGCTTTTGACTAAGTTGATTCACTGTAAGCTTTCTGCAACATTTTCGGCGATTCGTTGCACGATTCTTTGTTCGATATTTATTTTCAATGTATACTTGAAATGGAGCTATAAACTCGAACACTGGAAACAACAAAAATATGTAACGCGCTCAAAAACTGCCTCAATATAAAGAACTATTTTAGGAACTTAGTTACAAAAAGAATTTTGACGATTAGTGGTTTTTTTGTTTCTAGAATAATACGGTTTCCCAAAATTCAATATTATATGTATTGTTTATATACGAAATGAAAATGTTAAATGTTTGCTTTGTTAGTCAATTGCTAAATTTATAATTTCCCATTTTCGCTAGAAAGTTTCATTCAAATAACTTTTTATTTCTTAAGTGTCATATCGTAGAAATTCCGAATTTAAGCTTCGCTCATTATTGATGAATTCAAGTACTTCCGTTTCCTGAAAATTTCTATCCACATTCCTGAAATCCAGTGTAAACTTCATTTATTGTTTTGGCTGAAATTTAGAGAAGTCTCATAAGTTATTCTTATTTTTGATCGATGCTCTCAAAGAAAATTAACATTATGAACGTATAGAAATTACCAACTCAGAAAATGTTGTCACCCACGCATTTTCCTATTTTAAGCTTGCTTTTCCGTACAAATTTTTGCTACGAAAAACAACTTTATATTTTCACACACACACATATATCATTTGAAACAAAGTAATATGAAAACTTATATTTGAATTTCGCTACGCATCCTTAAGATAAACTTTGTTGATTTCTTTACACGCTCAGGTATATGTGAAAAGTTGGTTCTTTCATGTTAACTTGGCTGTAAGATTAACTCCTTCCATTTGTTTGCCTTTTGGCATAAGGTGTGATAGACAACAACTAGGGGGAGGAGGATTGCCGCATAGGGCGAAAATGTCTGCTGTAGATGCTGGCTTAGTTATTTATATATCAACAGCTATAATATATAAACGCCCTCTGAAAATTTGTTTAATATTATTCTTTTCTATCATTTAAGATAATCAAGACCAAACCCAATCCATGTAACTTTTGTTTCCTGAAACAGTTGCATGAAAGAAATGAATGAGAAAAAGGAAAATGCGAATTTTACTCGTTGAATGAGGGGGAAAATTCATCTTATGGGGATGATGTTGGGAGGGTGACTGTTTTGATTTCAGGAAGAGGCGAGAGTAGCGACAAATGCACTTAAAAAAAAACTATACGGTATCACATGCAATGCATATAGCATCAGTATAAGATGCTTAACTTATGAACATTGAAACAAAATTTGAGAATCGACGAATTAACGCTAGGTCAGCTTTGTGCAAAAATTTTTATGAAACATGAATTTTGGTTCTAAACCAATTTTTTGGAGGAAAATATCATGTACTAATAAAGGTGCAAATATATATCAAAATAATTCTGATAACATTGAACTCTTCGTATATCTGCAACTCTACCCGAAGGGATTAAGATATACTCCAAAAGTTGCCTCACAATGTTTTAAATCGACAGCCTTGCCAGATCGCCAGTTTTAAAACCACTAGATGGATAACCGCGTATTTTACAGAATACGAAAACAAAAACCAAAAACGAACCTACTGACTATGCCTATTCTGGTACTTCGTAAATAAATGATCAACTTAGTATGACCAATACAACTATATTTACTACATATCAAGCAGATCACGTTGTCAGGTCGTTTCTGGAAGCTACCATGTAAGTTGAGCGATTTTCTGAAATTTAGACCTGATATTCTGCTGTAACCTGGAGTTTTGTCTGTTGCATAGCTTTGCTAACTTTGCTAATGTGCACTGCAATGTCACCATTAAACGGGGTAGAAACATATTCTATAATTCTTTCCGATAAGTTGCATTTGCTAGTACTGTTTTTGAAATGATGGCAAGTGAATTGATTACATATAGTAACAGAATTGGTGGTGTCTCAGAGCCGTGAATCAGTAAGTTTTGGTACTTATTGTACCTTTGAAATCGTTATGACATGACGCCCTAAAGAACTTTGGGAATATTTAATGCTAAACATTTATATACCCGAAATCAGTAGGTTTGGAAAATATCAGCAACTTCCACCTTATGCCAAATATTATATTTGAAAAGAGCAACTTTGCTTAGGTATCACCTCAAAAGTTGATCGATATTATTGTTTCGTTTATGTATCCTTTATGCTACAAACAATGTGGATAGTAAAAGGATACTTTAAAATCTTCAAATGAAGATTTTATTTAGCTTTTCGATTTTACATCCCGTTGAATACAAGTTCGGAAAGAAATTTACGCCAACATATAAAGTTTCCTGGAAAATTTTATTGGGACCTCCAAAAGTTTATATTCGACAATTTTTCTCAGTATTTCACAGCTTTTAATAAATGGACAGGCGCAAAGTCTGGTGCCATAAGTTTGACCAAATCGTAGCTATATACGCGCCACCATGGATTGTGCCCCACATTGTCGTTTATACTGTATCGACTCATAGTTAGACAAAAATTATGAGCTCTTAAATATCTCTATATATTGAGTTTAAAATATAAGAGAAACGGTAAAATTATAGAAAAATTCCAAATAGGTATCATTATGAAATCAAAAGTCGGATTTGTTCGTTGTGTGAGCAAGCTTTTTCTTACTGAACCAGACCAAGACCGCCAGTTCGATAAGACTGTCAGCAGCAAAATTTTCTTTAGCGATGACGCTCATTTCTTACTCGGTGGTTACGTCAACGAGCAAAATTTTTGCATAGGGGGCTCGGAAAAACCAGAAGTGATTGTGAAAAAGCCATTGTATATGAAAAAAGTGACTGTTTGATGCGGATTATGGTCTGGAGCTGTCATTGGACAGTTGCTTTTAGTTAATGAATGAATAATGGAATTTTTCATAAAATCCTAACAAGTGTCTATTCATTCTATTCTATATCAGGTTTTCCCCTAATATGATGTTACGCCAAATTCGAGCTTAACCTGCCTCTTAGTATGTTTTTGGAAAATTTTCAGCGCCCTGGATCGGCCCATGCGACATCTATCGTACTTTCAAAAGATATATGGAAGGACGGGCTCACTTAGACCCACATAGAATTTTTCGAGCTTAATAATCTTCAATTTGAACGTTCTTATGGCTTGAACTCCATCTCATGTGTCCTAAAATATGCACAATGTATGCCAGTGGGACAGACTAATTTGTTTTAAGGCTCTTGGTCAATGTTTAAAGATCTGTGTGAGGGATTTTTCACAGCTTTCGAATAAAAACCTTGAATCAAGAAAGCGTGAAAATCCTGTAACTACACATTCTTCACACTCAGTTTTAATTTATCTGTAAATTTGTATTACATAACAATTCAGGATTACGAATTCATGTTCAATTTTGCCATTCAATTCGAGTTGTTCAGCCGACTGTATTGAAACTTCGACCATTTGTTGGAGACGTATCAGTAATGTTTTCCAAGATATAAAATTAACCAAATTTTGCTTTTGTTTAACTAAACGTTTTCTGTACGTTCTCTTTTAGCTCGTTATAGAAAATTAATGAATAACTTCAAGAAGCTTTCATTGTTTCAATATTCTCATGTTTGTATTATAATGTAGTACACGAATGTAATCGGAATGCTTTGCTACATTTTCTGAGTGTATTCAGTTCATGTTGTTACACACTATACTACGTATAGTAGTAAAAAGTGTTGAAATGTAAGGATAAGACATATATTTGTATTGTCTGAATACTGGAATGTAAGGTTTTGTTCGTTCCCTATTGTACATTTGTGTTTATATGTATTTGTATAACGCTAAACACGTGTATTGTATAGTTTTGGCTCATTTACAATCGTTATTTTCATTATGTCCTCGTAGGATATAAATCTGATTGTACCAATACCTATGTACGAGTATATGTGGGTAAAGGTGTGCACACATATGTTTGCCGGTATTTGTGCGTTGTTTATTTTGTTTATGCAACCTGTTAAAATAGTGTTGTTGTTTTGTTTCCTTTCGTTTTGGTAAAATTTCCACCTTTTTGGTGTTCGGTGTCTTTTAAATGTATCCTTTGTGTAGGTACTTATCTTTCGCTACAGCTTGTGGAAAAAATTGTTTGCTTCTTAAGAAATCGTCTTTCACATCTTATTGTGCTACTGAAAAGTTATCCTTTATAGTAACAGCGAAAAGTTGTGGCTGTAACAGCGGCAATGATAGAATTGTAAAATAAGTAGTCGAGCATAAAGATACAGTAGTGGTTTTCGTCGCTGTTATTTTGCCTTAGACAATGTATTTCTGCCTTAAATCATATTAATATCTTATTCATACCAACTTATGTGTTGTTCAGAAGTCTTCCAGAAACGTGACATTAAATATCTTATTAACTTATTTAATGTGTTTCATTATTATTTAATATCGCATCAATAAAGCAAGTTCTAAAGCATAATTTGCAATGACTTTACGAGAGAACAAATACTTATGAAAAATAAAATCCATTATTTTTCCAATAGCTGGCTTTAGTAATATGTATCTCGTGTTATATAAATGTGAACAGTTTTATAATTGCTTGATATAGTATATACATTATACTTTTGCATACATAATTTTTCTTCGATAAATGCAAAAACGGAAGACAGGCGGTTGAAAATGTGAATAGTGCTTATTGTCCTGATACTGTGACAGCCAATAACGTGCAATTTTGGTTCCGTTGATTTCTTCCAATAAATTTGATGTCAAAGGTCCAGCACCCTTCGTTGAGACAATGCCAGGCCATACACACTGATAGTTACTGACATTCGTCTTGTACTCTAGATCTGTCATTAAGTGATTGTCATCTGATCCTGCCTATGGTGAATGATTTTGCAGGTGACAAATTCGCCTCAAGAAAAGTTAGTGCAAATCGACTATCCAAGCCAAAGGTTTCAATGAGACAGGCATAATAAAATTATCTTCAAAATGGTGACAAATTATCAGCCAAAACTGTACGTATTTGACATAAATCGGATCATTCTAATTATGCCACATATAGCCTTCAACACCATGCGAAAATCATGGATTTCTTTTTGCCACACCTTGTATATGACAAGAGGTACAGTCAATGGGTAAAGCTCAGCGTAACAGTGTTTTTTGCCAATATGTCATTTTGTGTGGGAGGTATCGAAAGGATCCTGAGATACTCAGATCACAACAGAAGGGAATATTATAACTGGAAAATTTTTGTTAGGATCGACAAATGTTTACTCTAATTTTGTGATTACCAGCCGCGATTAAGTGCAACAAACTACAGTTTCCATCAAATTTTAATCCATTATTGCACGGAAACCTCATTTCAAAAATGACAGCTCAAATAGGGTTCTAATTCATATGTTGTATTCAACACTTCAACAATTGTATTCAGAATTTGTCATATGTATAATATTTATGTTTATTTTATCTCAACGCGAGGTCAATATAAATTCCAAACGTAAACTATTACTTCTGTTGATACGTTACAAATAGTGGCAAATCAGTGAGCTCGTATAACAATTGCACAAATTATGGCTGCCATTAATTTTTGTATGCAATACCCCATATTTTAAACAGATACTGCCACTTCCATATTTATTTCATGTGAAATATCAACTAAATTACTTAACTGTTGCTCAGATTGCGTGCTCTATAGGATTTCTTGATTCAAACTAACCAAATTTTGACCTTTCTAATACCCGCAATATTACAGCAGATTATCCCTAGTATTTCCCGATAGTAGGCGGTTCCAAAGCTAGCCAACCTAACAAAGAAGACACAAAAAGGTTGGGAAACATTTTCCTTATTTTTCAATGTAATCTCCTTTTAGCTCCATACACTTTTCCCAGCGATATTCAAAGCTTATACATCCTATTTATAGTAAGAACTGTAAAACTGCTTAAAACAACCATCAACCGCAGACTCCACCTCTTCATTGTTGGCAAATATTTCAAGCTTGAAAATAGAAGATAGTCCGTGGGAGCCAAATCTGGCGAATAACTTTTATTCATTTATTTTCCCACGACAATAGTGGATGTGTGAACTGGAGCATTGTCTCTATGAAACAACACTTTCTTTTTCGCCAAATATGCCTTTTGTCCATAATTTCATCACTTAAACCATACAATAAATTAGCATAATATTCGCCGTTGATGATTTTTTCTTTCTGAAGGTAATCAATGAAAATAATCCCATGCGCATCCCAAAAAAGACGCCATGATCTTGCCGGCAGACGGAATCGCCTTCGCCTTTTTTGGGAAATATTCTTCTATTCCAGTCCACTGCTTTGACTACTCCTTTGTATCAGGACTGAAGTGTTGGACTCATGTCTCATCTATGGTAATAAATCGACGCAAAAATTCGGCTTTATTGCGGTGAAACATCGCCAAACACAACTGAAACATCTTCAAGACACTGTTTTTGCTCCATTGAATGCAAGCGCGGTACCCATCTCGCGCACAGCTTTCTGATCTTCCAATTATCGGTTAATATACTATAATATATCATTTTATCTAGCTCACTCACCTTCAATCAACGATCATTCAATACCATTTTGTAGATTTTCTTAGCCGTGTCTGGCGTGCGCACCTCAATTGGTTGGCCACTACGTTGTTGGTCATGGCAGGTCTTGCGGCCTCGTTTAAACTCTGCCAACCAACATTTTACAGCAAAGAAGCAGACTCCCAAAGAGTAGAATCTACCTATTATTTAATATTGACTGGACTGAGACCTTTCAAATGGAAATATTGAATTACATAACGGTTAGCAATTTTTTCCATGATTACAAATTCACTGAAGTCGTTCACTTTTGATGGCTCAAATAAAATTACTTAACATCGTAGCGCCTTGAAACTTAAAACATATGTTTTATAAGGTTGCCACGTTTCACTAAATTAATTTCTTTCAAAGTACTGGCACCATCTGTAGGTATTTGGATGGCACAAAGACAGAATAGAAAATACTGGACTTGATTGTAAATATTTAAGGCAGTGTTTACTGGAAGCACTAAAGTAAAACAAAATATTCCTTTGAATAAAACATACCTATAATCGGGTTTCAGATTTCTCTGAAAAGACATGATTTAGCATCTTTCTTGTGTATCTAAGAAGCGGTTATTGTAAGCAAGCCATTGTAGACAACCAATTTGTTTGTGGCACCATACGTTACTTGTTATTTTCAAATCATTCATTATATACTACATGTTTAAAAAAGTTAAAGAGTTGAAAAAATCTTTACATGGACATTTTATGCGCAAATTCAATTTTCTAGATAAATTTGTTTGGTCAAATTAAGTCCAACCTTCTGTTGGACTTTTATTAAATCAAAAAGTAACAATTCCACAATTCCAGTTACGATGACTTGTCATAATTCTGTTTCCTCTGTTTTAGATGAGTAATTTAATATTAAAAAAAAGAGTAATCCCAGTCAAATTTTTCGAATAATTGCTTCTTATTAGATGATACAGTTTTGCGTAATATTTCTTCTGTTGTGGATATATCAGATTTACATATCTCTGATGATGATATCCTTACTGGAATTCCAAAGACTTCCGTTTCATATACAACTAATTCTGATAGTTAATCCTCCTTTTTATTGAAACAATGTTGCTCATTCTTGTCACTGCCATTCAGAATAATTTTGTCGGATCGTAAAAATTATGTTGTAAATTATTGACTTTTACCAAAGTTTCCATGCATTGCTAAAATTTCTGAACATATAGATTGAAACGGTATATTGTCCCTGCTCAATATTGTTTTGTCATTCATAGGTTAACATTTACTAATTCAGCAGTATTTATTAAAATGCATAAGTTATTCAAAATATTTTGGGTTTAAATTTTAAAAGACTTTATTTGAGTGTTGCCTATAAATTGTTGTCCAAATAATTGATCATAATTATAAGTTTGCAAAACACAAACACTTCTGGGATCTTCGAGCGCCATATGCGACAATTTTGCTTGTTGACGTAACCACCGAGTGAGAAATTAGCTTCATTGCTGAAGAAAATTTTGTTGGATTGAAAGCCTACATTTGAACTACCACTTTTGTAGTAAGTTTTAACTATTTTTATGCGTTCTACGGTTGTTAAATGATCCCCATTCGGAAATACCAAACCTTCCACTAAAAAAATAACGCTTCAGATGAGAGGTATTTAACCGCTGACAGCCAAATAGATTTATTTCCAAATATATTTGTTTTCAAATTTGTATTAAGTATCGAATCATACAGGGCAGCTAGTGAATGTTACTATCAAGCTGAAGCTTAGAGATGTTTAAATAGTTTTTTTTTTCATAATTACGCCGAAAGAGAACCTCATTCTCCGTGTTATTTTAAAAAGGCTGTGCAATTTCCGTTGTCTCCCAACATTTCTTGGACGATTATTGCAAACAATAAGTTTACAAAACAAAGCCGACGCCAATTTGTGTGATTGAAAGCAATGCATTGGACGATTTACCGCAATTTCCGCTGCAACCTGCCAGATATAATAAATACTGATATCGCACATGAGTCTTCTAACGCAAAGGTGATTTAATGAGCTGTTAAAAAAGCTTAACACAAATGAATTATCTTTTAAATGAATTAAGGAATAGTTATTTGAGTTTCTTAATGTCACAAGATTCATCAGTTACTCTATGTATGGAAATTGTGGCTGATTATGCCTTAAGGATTTTTCTTTCTATGCTCATCTCTATGCTGACATAAAATATTATACGATACAGCAATACCGTGTTAAGCAAGGTAATTTCTTGACGGTCGATTGTTATTTACGAAAATTTCGAAAAATTGAACTACTGATTCCACTACATTTATCGGGCACAACTTAGGTTTACCACATATACAGGGTGGTGCACGAATCGTGTTACAAACAAAATGTCAATTCCAAGGGAACCGTTATTTAAAAGTGTTGATTTTTTTTCCCGCCGAAGACATATCCGTCTTAACAGTATTTGGTTTCATCAAGATGGAGCAATTGCACGCATAGCCAGACTGGTTATGGCGGCGCTCCAACAAAAATTCCCAAACAAATTAGTATCCAGAAATTCCACTAACCGCTGACCCTCGGGATCAGCCAGACATTTTTCATGGGGTTATATCAAGCAAGAGGTGTACAAAACAAAACCAAGGAATTTTATTGAATTGAAGCAGTCCCTTAAAACATTAAAAGAGGTGATCCCGATTTCAGCCCTTCAGGCGGTAATGAATCAGGTGTTGCATATGCATGGATGAGCATGGAGGTCATTTACGGCCTATCATCTTTAGGACCAATTAGTTATATAAAGTAAAATTGATTTTTTTTTTTTTATAGAAAAGAATGTAAATAAAAATAAATGAAATACATTGATTTAAAAAAAAAATATTTGAATTTCGTATTGTAGCACAAATGACACTGTTTATGCCCGTAACTTTCTGCATTCATGCACCTCTTCCGCTCTCTGAAAAACACGAAATTAATTAAAATCCGTATTAAATTCTCTATTTAATACTTTACAAACTAAATGTTAATGGCATTAGTAACGGTGTAAATATTAATTAAGCTAAAATAGTGTTTTTGACGTTTCCCATTTTATTATTTTATCTATAATATTAGTTTCTAATTGTAGTTAATCTAATTTCTGTGTTTTACACAACAATTGTTTCGTAATTAAATTTAATATTTGGTCGATTGTAAAAAAATGCTAAGGAGAACCGTACATGGGTTAAAAAATATGTCCAATCGTACAAAATAGTGCAGAAATGCTGATGTAGAAGAAGGTTTTTTTTTTGCCATTTTACACAATATTGTTATTAATTTGATTTTGTTGTACAAATTTTCGTTTTAGTTTTCCAAGTTTCACTATTTGCTTACAGTTTTCGGCATTTCGATACTTAATATGTACAAATTTCTGATGTTATTGGAGTGTTCCAAAATATTTATACTGAAGTTGGTTTCATAAAATATTACAAGTTGTAGAGAAAAGGACATGAGTGGGTGGTAAAAGCGACTTGAACAACTATTTCATATTTAGTTTCCCTTTGTTTCAATATCTTTTGTTATTTTTTCGTATTTTAATGTTTCTTTTTGTCGTTTTCTTTTATGATTTATAGAAACACTTAGTGGGTCGTAATGTTAACACCCCATTAATCATTTACGCTCTAAGCTGGAAAGTAAACAAAACATTTGGTTGTAGTTATTTCAGTAACGAAAAAAGGGGTTGGTATGATGTGTAATGAAAACTACGAATTACTACAAAAAGTTTTTCTAAAAAGTATATTTTTGTAAACAACAAACTGCGAACCGCATATTGATTTCCCCTGGCACGATCAGGTTATGTGGGAGTTAACAGAAGAGGTCTGGCAATATCTTTCATTTTATATTCCTGAGATATGAAACACTCAATGAGCTTTCAATGCTTTCCATTTTTAGGCTTATTAAAGGGGACTACTCTTTAATGACATTTCCGAAAGTTAGTTTGTGGAAAGCTGTTTACTAGGCCTGTGGCGAGGTATTCGTCAGCACATCGAGACAGCCGCCGCATAAAGAAAAACAAATGGTTGTGTTGGAAACTCTATCCACGATTATGTACAAGATAGCAGCGTGCGCCAACCATTGTAGTCTAATTATACCCTCAATCGAAAGATTGATGCTATATGTCAAAATATTTACATAGGAACGGAAGGAAGCATTTTAAGAACCAAATATTCCTGAACGGGAGGTGTTTCATGGCTTTTAAAGTCGATCGATCGATCGATATCCCTCTGTCTGGCAGGCTGTCTCAGTACATCTGTATGAAACATCTTAAAACTTGGCGCTAATCGTAGCCGGGGATTATAAATGAACCATATATAGGGTGGCGCATAACGAACGTTAAGATTTGATCAGTGAATACATTTTTTGTTTAAGTCTTTTTTTCCATCTTGGGAAATTTGTGATGGAAAGGCTCAGCACTGAACAAAAAACCAAAGTTGTTCAATGTTACTTTGATTTATTCAGATCATATCGATTATTCAGATCATATCGAAATTTCTTTCATGTTCGAAATGCTCCTAGCGTTTCAAAAATTCACCGATTGGTTCAGCATTTTGGGCAGCAAGGGACTGTCTGGGATCTTCCTCGTGCAGTTCGAAATGAAGTGACCATTGCTCGAGAGCAAGCAAGTATTGAGGAATACCCCGAAACTTCCACCAGGCGACGTTCTCAGCAGTTAGATATGTCTAGGCGGTCTTTGCAAACAATTTTACATTTGTTACATCTTTTCCCATATAAAGTGCAATTGGTTGACGAGTTAAAACCAAATGATGCACAAGAATGCATTCAATATAGTCGGCGTTAACGTTACTTATGCGCCACCCTTTATATTGGCAGAGGCTTACATTTTTGTCTATTACATAATATTATTTGCTATGCTTGGTAAAATACTTAAAAATTGGCCGATGGCCCCGATGGTTACACACTTTCTGGTAAGTAAATTTAATCCTGTAATTTAAAATGAATTCTTAGGGTAGGTACAACAACGATGTATAAACGAAAGACTTCAGGATGTTATAATTTTACTTTTCTGTTGTATTTTAATTCAGATCAGATGCCAACAACTTAATCGCGGACTTTTATTTCACTCTCCAGACTTCAACCGAGCAAAGTTTACCCCAGTTAAAATAAATATCGCCTTGAGAAATTTCCATTTACTGAAGTAAAACGTGTGAAACTAGAAAGAAGGTTTGCAACTAAAGTTTATTATCCAAAATAGTGTTGCTCTTAATGAGTCTCCAAACTGTTGATGTAGTAACGAAAGTAATAATGCGTAAAAATAATAATGTAAAAATAATTAAAATCTGTGAACTTTTTCTCACTCCAAAAGACATACGAACATAATTTGGATAAAAAATTGTCGAGAAATGCCGTGCCGGATATTCTTTCTGCGATTCGATCAATTTATTGCCATATGCGTTTGTCACTATTAATTACTGTGATTTTATGTTTACCCACATTACGAAGTTTACCCGAGTCTGTTAGTTTCAAAAACTTAGATAATGGTTGGTTTTAAGCTATGAATTTAATAAATCGTAATAATAATCTGCGTTGTTAAACTTCTTACAATTAGTTAATTTTAGGTATTTCAATCGTCATTTGGTGCATAATTAGGCATTTTCAAGTTATTCCAACAGATTTCCTATCATGTGGAATGAAATGTAACCGTGTGAAAGACACATTTTCTGGGCTATTTTAATTTAAATTTAACAAAATTGACAAATCTTGATAACAAAACAATATGTAGTCCAAACCGTACTAAGGACTGAGCCATTATTACAAATCAGGACTGCGAACCATGTGAAATTTTGTATTCGTTTTATTCATTGCAACCAGTTTACTTTATTGGAACCTGTGGTTCGGTTAAAAAAGTAGTTTTTCAGCGCAATCGAACCGCGGTTTTGGTTTGATTCAATGCTTGTAGCTAAAACAGGAGTGTCTGATTAGAAATATAATTCATTTAATATCAATGAGAAATAAGTTAAGAGTGATTAGCGCTTTCGGTATTAAACCGTTTGCTACACATAGAATTTGTTCTCCTGTATCTGAAAACGCTTTTCTAATTTACCCAGCATTTTGAATTTTGCAAGAAAGCCTTTAGAAGTGCGAAAATATGTTATTTTTAATTTTGCAAGTCGATTGAAAGATATTCGGCCAATAATAATACGAAACAAAAATCAATTTTAAATAAATTGGAAAATTTGCTATTTCAGTTAAATATTTATAGCGAGTATATATGTACGGAACTGGTGAGAAAGTAGTGAAGGAATTAGCATTGATTCAGTCAGAAAGGAATCTAAAGATAGACATTTCACGCATTCCGTTCCACATTGTGGATGATTATTGAATTGTCTATAATTTTCGACAAAAAACTTGAAAGCAATTTGAATTTGAAAATATCTTCTGACAGGTAATTTCTGTAAACGTCTCGACAATTGAAATCTGTAGGAGTTACTTAAATGTTTGTCTAAATTGAAGCTTGAAAAAATTTGACAAAAGATTCAGTGTAATTCTTGACAGAATTCAGAGGACAAATTCTGATGCCATATGTAAAATGAAATCTGGTTTACTTGCTGTTGTAAGATATTCGTATTAAAAATTTTGTTCAACAGCTTGTTTCTGTACTTTAAAATGATCTCACAAATGTCGAACTTCCAGAAAGTTTACTTACTTCGAGTTGTAAAAGTTCGTCAAAAATTTACTTTCTATAAAATTTCTCTTTATTTACAAGAACACAACTTTTGAAGTTTACACAATTAGGACAGCTCGAAATAAATTTAAAATAAAGCCCCACATCTGTTTTTCAAATTTCGACAATATATTGGTCTTCCTGCCTGTAAATAGAGCTTTTAACCGAACTTTTGATGGAAGATATCTCAAAAACTAGAACAAACTTTCCGAAAACGTTTCCGGTATAAAGATCACAGTAACTGAGTTTTTCAAAATTTTGTTATTTACTAATTGTTTAATATTACAAATAATTGCAGAATTACTTTCACTTTGCATCAAAATGAAAAACTTGCAGGTCAGAAATCTTATATTCCACATTAAAAGAAAAAAAAAATGCTGGGGACATAATCACGGCTTTTGCACTATCTATACGGTTTTTGATTCGCTTCATAATTTTTCTTTGGATACGATTCATGAACCAAACATGAACATAAAAGTTGTTCGGTTTGATTCAAAATCATCAATTCAAATTTGTACTTTGATCCGAGTAAAAACGGGGTTTTGCATAAATATTCGATGCTTAGTTATAATAGGCGGGACATTGTTTCGCAAAATGTAAAAGTTTATAATTCCGCTACATTGAGTGCCTGAAAAATGCTATTCGATCGTGGATTTTATACTAAAACGTATATCTATATTCGCATCTCTGACATGTATTCATGTACTGCGAATGTGTATTGCAGGAGATCGTTTGGATATGGATGAAATTTCGTTAGGTGACGACCTACATATGTAGGAATATCCATTTGGTGGTTTCAAACACTCCGGTCAGGTAAGATTGTCGGTTTTTAAATACCTGCCATCTGAAGTGTTATTTATTTAGTGAAAGGTTTGTGATTAACGAATATGTATTGTTTGTCAACCGGAGAACACGTAAAAATAATTAAAACCTACTACAAAATTGGTGATTCAAACGTGGGCTGTCAATCGAACATTTTCTTCACCGATGAAGTTCATTTCCCACTCGGTGATTACGTCAACAAGCAAAATTGTCGAATATGGCGCTCGGAGAACACAGAACTGACTGTGAAAAGCGCATTGAGGTCAGAAGGTGTTATTGGGGCGTATTTTTTTAAAACTATCTCAGAATAATCCAAGGATTCAAGCATTATAATGAAATAAAAGTTCCATCAAATATGTATATATATATATATATATATATATATATATATATATAATGTGTGTGTTATTTAACTTTATTTGAAAACGAAAAATGGATAACCCGGTACCTTCACCCAACGAAAATTTGTTGTGCTGCAAAAAATTCTCTGAATAGAAGAAACAAATTTTAACTTTCTGCAGTCCTTCATTTGGGAAATGCATAAGGACCTGCGATTTTTACTAAACCGGTCAATTTACATGCGCGGAAAGGGTCGTGGCAGCATTTCATTTGTAGCTAACTGCCTGTTGCGGGCTCAAATATACTTAATATGGTGCAATTAAAAAAAGATACAATTCCAGGAATGTGTTGGTTACATAAGGTAAGGTAGATTAAATTTGTTCGCATTTTAATCAGAACTAGAACGTTTATAATTGACGAGAACTGAAGCAACTTCAGGCTACGAATTAGGGATCGCAGTGGAAAATCAAATTTCGATAAATCGATCTATTTGTATGGAACATATATACCGTCGACTTTTTTTCGTTCTCAGAATTTGGTGTACCAAATGAATGATATATGGCAGATTTGGTAGAATGTGCCACAACCGATTTGAAGATATGGAGGTAAGAATGAATATGTGGGTTAAATACAGAACGCCAGTGTGGTAAATTTATCAGATTTTCCCCGATATTGTGAAACAAAGCAATGGATAAAAATTTAGGCTAGAAATTACAGGGGATTGGTTGAATTTCGAAAAAAAGAAGCAGTAAATTTAAATGGGATATACCACACTGTTTATGGCGCTGTGCTCCTTTCTTATTTAAGATGCTCAATGTGTGGCAGATTTGACCAAATTTAGAGCAACCGATTGTTAGATAAGAAACCGAGAATATATGGATTAAAGCAGCCATTTGTATGAAATGCACCATGAATGAAAGGGTAGATCGGTTGATTTTTTATTTTTGATTTTAACAGAAATTATGAAAAAATGCAGCGGACAAACATTTTGAGTAGTTGCGGGTTACAGATGAGGAATTACAAATTGAATTTCGGAAAACCAGTTAATTTTTATGGAAAATACCAGGAGTGGTGAATCTACATAGCCCTTTTCCAATCACCAACTACAATCTGGGAAAATATTAGGCTGTTATCGTGTCCACCAGCCAGCCAGCCAGACTGGCAGACATCGCTCTATCTACTTAAAATGCCACGAAAGTTATTTATCAAAGGACACGTGATACTTTAGGCGCTTTTTTCTGGGTGTTGAATTTTGCCGTATCAAATGATATGAAGGATGGCGATATGATTACTGTATGTGGGGGAACAAGAATTAGCGAGATTTTGTACCATGCAAAATACGAGTACACAATCTTATTGTTTTCTGAAACGGTTAATGCACCTCGTAACAAAATGTGCACCAGTGTACAAAAAATAAGAAAAAATTAAAAAATAATATATGGTAGAATTATGCATGTTAGTGTAAAGGAATAAAGTAGAAAGAACAACAAGGAAACGCTACAGCAACGTAAAGCAACGTTAAGGCAAATCATAAGCGCAAAACTGCTCATTTTCCACACTCAGCAGTTGCCGCAGAGTACGAAAGTATTTAAAATCTATTTTTCCTTTTGCGTACAAACGACAAACGACTGGCTACAGTTCCAGTTGTTGTTGCTGCTCCTTGGGTTGTTTTGATATTAATGTTTCTTTTGCATTGCCTTTTTTAACTTACACTTTGTAGCATCAGTGAGCGTGTGGCAATTGGCAAGTGGTAAGTGGCAGCAAGTAAGCACAGTTGTTGGCTGAAACAACATAAGCACCGCTGCCATCACCACCAGCATTATTAAATGCAAATGAGTTAACAATATTTTTGTTGTTATTGCTGTGCAAATATGGTAAATTTTCTCAGAGGTATTAATTTTTCATTATTCCTTCAATTTTGTCCGTTCTTTGGCGCTCCTGCTCGTTATTGCAATGCTATTTTTTCTTTTTCTTATTTAAAAACTTTTTCGATTTTCCTTCACGTAATTGTAAAGTTAATATAATATTATGCGTGTAAGATTGGCGAAGGAGGGTCTCTGAATAAAGAAAAATAAATATAAACATTTGTGAGATTTTATTACCCGACTAAGTTGTTATATTTGAACAGATAATTATAAAACCGATGATAATTTGATTTTGTACGCATACATAGGGATACATACATACATAGAGCATACATACATCAGTTTATGTATCCGTCACAAGCTTGGACACTGTAAGACCTCAAATCCTGAATTATGTAGTTCATCTGTCCAGCAAAAATAAAACATCTAAATACAAAAAAAGCGCAACTAATGAAAGTGAGAATTTGGACATTCACCGATGAATTTAACATGGATTTGTCATAGAAGGAAGTATTTTTGGCTCCATTCCAATGCATTTTCATTACATCTCATACACCAGTAAAGAAAACCTATGATTTTTATGCAAAACACTGTTTTTAAGGGATCAAATAAGTTATGCTTAGTTGCTTCATCGAAAAACAGGAAATTTGCAACACAGAGATTTCAACGTTGATCACAGAGTGACATTAGAAGACCACCTAAAACTAAATATTTTTTTTTAGATTATGATTTTAGAGTATATTTATCAGACGTTTTAAAAACGAGTAGTTTTTTTAAATATATTTAAAGTGGATTTTAGAAGGAAACAAACTTTCAAACAGCTTTAGATTATCGTAATTGTATTGTTATTTGTAAGAAGTGGATATTATGCTCACATAGCATTCGTAGAAGCTATGATAATTGAAGAATGGCTTCTTTTATTTTGGACTGGGTGTACACATTCAGTTAAATGTATTCCATCGCCCTAAAAGAAGGCCACTTCTGAAATATTTTTGCGAAAAGACTTCAGTTCTCGTCGCATATTCCCTTTCACGGTTCTGTCGATTGAAAATGAGTGCAGTGATTTAAGTTTTGGAAAGCGAAAAATGTCAGCTGGAATCATATCAGGTTAATAAGGTGGTTATCCGATAACATTAGTTGAGTTTTTGGCTAGACAATCGTTCACATTGATAACTTTGTGAAATGGTGCTTTATTGTGGTGAGTGTCATAAATAAATTGGACCTCCAAGCTAATATTCTTTACAACTTTAATATTACCGTCCGACCTTCTAGCAAGAATTATCATAACCTCGACTTTTGACCGACTTTAAAGTGTTTCTTTTTCGGTTCGGCTCACTTATCAGCTATAGTACGTTTTATGAATGTAATGTCGGAATTGAATCGTTCTGGAATGTCTTCAGCTATCTTTACGTGATTGAGTTTTTTTTATGATACTCTATGGATTCGTCAGAAACGGAAAGTTCCGTGACTGTCTCTCTCAAACTAAAGTGACAATTTTTGGTCACCATTTCTTTCACTTCACTATCGATGTTATCTTTGGTTGAAGACGTTGATGGTCGTCTACATCTCGACCGCTTTTAAATGCCTTGTATGCACACATTTTTTTTAAATACCAGTGCTTCGACAAGAAAAAAAAAAAAAAAAAAAAAAAAAAACATTTGCAACACGAAATTTAAATCAAATTCTTTGTTGGGTATTTTTATCCATTGTAAAATTTCAAAACATAGTGAGTTGAATTGACAAAACCGTGCACTGTAAACAAATTAAATGACAAATTGCACCAACTTAGCGACAAAAAGGACACTGTAAATGTTAAATTTCAGGTACTTTTTTACATAATGTATGTATATGTATGTGTATTCTTGACCATTACAGTTTGTGTCGATTTATTCTCTGAATCGATTTAGTCATGCCTGTCTGCCCATCTGAAAAGTCCCTGGTTTGGGCTAGGAACAAAGCCTATTGAGAGTAGTAAGAATTCGTTAATACTATGGAATTTGTTATCATGAATTTGGATGTCTTCGTTAAAGACAAAAGCGTAAAATAGTTCATAAATGGGGAGTTTCCAACAACTGTTGTTATGGGTGCGATTTTATACAAATTTTATCTTAGTCCTTTGGAGTTTACGAATCAATGTTTAGTCAGCAAAGTTTTGGCAATATATTTTATGGGAATCAATCATGATATAACGAATCAGTTTGAAATCAGTTTAAAAACGAAAATCTTTGAAAAAAATCCTCGTTAAGATACTTGAAATGGAAGGACGTTTATTTTTGATCAGCTTGCAATTGGAAGTCTATTTCTATCTTGTCTTGAACCATTTTCTCACTAGCAATTACTGTGGTTTCGATAGATAGCGGAGAGGGGCAATAAACGTCTCATTAATCATCACATATTTATTTTTTTATGGAGAAAGCTTTAAAAGAGATATCTCCTAAAATAAACGTTTGACAGCGAAAAAATGTTAGTATGTAATTACCCGGGTTGAGATAAAAAATCTTCGAAATTTATTGAGAAGACTTAAAAGTGTCATTCAATCGCAAATGGTTCATTTGGTTGTCTGGTTTACGCAAAAACGCAAATGATTTTAAACGTGTTCGTTTCCTAAAAAAAGCGCCTGATCCCAAAAACTGCTTTTAGATTAGTTTGTTATCAAAAAACGTTAGCTTGTGACTAGAGGTTGGATTACACTCACAGTACATCCGAACATTTTGTAAAGCCCTATTTCCGGGAGTTATAGGAAACTTACAGGGTCTTGCTCGGGAGTTAAGAAACAGTAGAAGCCACTACATACATTTCAGTCAAGTGAGCTGCCTTACATATATCTTCATGCAACATTTGATTGCGTTGGTACAAATGTGTGTGGGCTGCCAGAAGAAGTATGACAAATGGTTTGTTTCTTACCCAAAAATTATCCGAGTTAACGCACAGTACTGAAGTCTGCGGCTTAGAAGTTGTGAAGGAATCATTGACTTTTGCTAAATTCGAAAGCATTGCACTTCCATTGCCAAAATTCCTGACGCGTGGTATTTAATAGATTTTAATGCTATTGAAAAATCATATCAAGCCAGGAATAAATGGGTTAACTGAGTTACCAAAGGGAGTTTGGTTTCTTCCTCGATTTGCTAAGCATTATATATGAGTATTAATCGAATTGACAGAAAAAAATACATTACTAAAGTCTAGTAATTAGAAATTACAAAAATGATTGAATTTGCGAAATCGGCGAACTTGTTTCGGAGATCCTACTTTAGCAAAAGCTGAATACATACAAAATTTACATGAGAAGTACCCATTAACTGCCCTAGACTATCCTCCGCACAATAGGCTTTCTAGACATATAAATTTCAAACTGTTTAGTCAAATGCCAAAGAATTCTATTTAGAAATTATTGATACCATCAGCAGTAGTTAGTATGTTGTGTTGTTATGAAAGTGCAAGATCGTCAATTTTAATTTACTGATCGGATCTGAATCAAGTTATGATTATATCCCTGGATTCCAAATTATAGTTTATTCAATAAAAACTAATTACATTCGAGCGAAAGTGTAACGCATTGAGGGACATTAATTAGACATTTAGGACATTAGACGAAGCACAGTGCAATACCCATTCTGGCACTTGCCATACAAATTGATCGATTTTACTAAATTAAATCAATACTCTGTAATTTCTAATTAGTCGGCTGTAGTAGTCTAGATTATCCTATTCTCTACAATATGGGAAATAAATGGATCAAGTATCTTTATATATATAATTCTACTGCACGGGCGTTGTTAGTGAACTCCTCCTAAACGGCTGGACAGCTTTGCATAAATTTTTGTATATACGTCTGGGTGGTGCCCGGGATGGTTTAGATTTACAATTCGGTCCAATTGGACAAAGGGGCGTGGTACCTCCCATACAAACAAAAAATTAAAAATCAATTATTTCTGCTCCTGCTTATGGTATTTGAACAAAATTTGGTGCGTAGGTTTGGTGTACATATCTTAAGTGCTACTGCAAATATGGGCGGGATTGGATAATGGGGCGTGGTACCTCCCATACAAACCATAAATTAAATATCAAATATTTCTGCTCCTGTTTACGGTATTTGAACAAAATTTGGTACATCGGTTTGGTGTACATATCTTAAGTGCTGCTGCAAATATGGGCGGGATTGGACAATGGGGAGTGATACCTCCTATACAAACCACAATGTAAAAGCAATTATTTCTGCTCCTGCTAACGGTATTTAAACAGAATTTTGTATTTCGGTTGAGTGAACATATTTTAAGTTCTTCTGCAAATATAGGCGTTTCTTATTATAATAGACCGATTGGCATGAAACATTTCCATTAAAAATAAAATTTGAAGGCATAGCAACATTCTTACCTCCAAATCTTCAATTCTACCAAATTTGCCACATATCCTGCGTTTGGTTGTCACACCCATTCTGATACCTCATATGGTAATTGATCGATTTATGGAAATTATATTGTCCACTATTATCTCTAATTCGTAGCCTGAGATTACTTAAATTGTCGTCAATTGTAATAGATCTAATTCTGGGTAAAATACGAAAGAATCACCCTATCCTTAACTTATTTGATCGAAACAGATCCTAGATTCGTATTTTTTTTGAATTGCACCATATTCAGTATAACTGAGTATTACAGCAAGCATTTATTACTGCACAGCCACGCCCCTTAGATTTCCCCGCATATAAATTGGTCGACTTAGGAAAAGTCGGTGGACCTTCTACATTTTGCGAACGGAGAACTTAGGAAGTTGCAATTTTGTATTTTTTGTGTATATTTATTTGCAGCAATGCAACATGATGCTGGATGAAGTTATGTGTAAGTCAGTTTACCTGGCTAGAATCTTTCTACTGGTTTTCACCACACTTTTTGAAGCGCGTGCCTGTATCCTCTAAAACTTTAGATTTTATATGCAAAGACAATCTCACTCGAGCTTCCTATCTGAAATCATTTATGGGACAGAAATCGTCCTTTAAATTTTAGAATTACTGCGCACGGTTCATCTTAAATTTGATCAGTAGTAATAGCTTTTACCCATTATTGCACCACTTGTAACAGAAGTACTATCATACAAATGACCTCAAATCCTCTAAAAATGTACACACTACAGAGTCGTTACTATGCCACGCCGAATATGGTATGACTCTTACGTTCCATTATTCTAAAATACGGCTAGTCCTAATATTCAGTAAAGTGCAATGTAAGTTATAAGTCTGAGATATTTTTTCCTACCTTTCGCCATTACTAAAAAAAGCTTGCTCCTGAAGAGAATGAAATGGACTGTTTTCAGATTTTTTTTTCGAGAAATTTACTATTTATTCGTAAATGAAAAACGGACTAGGTAGGAAAAGCGGGCTGTCTAATGTATGCCACTCCTACTTATCTAGTACTACATGAATGACCATAGTCGGCACATATGGGCGGAATAGATCCAATAGCCAAAACATTTAACAACGCCGGGACTGAATGCTGAATTGGAATATTTAAGGTTTTTTCAACAATTGTGCCATTTATTGATCAATAAAAAGCTTTTGTGGTGATAGTCTATAAGTACCAAAAATCCCATCTCAACTCATATAACTTTTTAAGATATTACCTGTGAAGTCTGTCCAACTTTATGATGTCCCCTTATATATATTTTGGTTAATTATTCCGCCTTAGGATCGTTAGTCTGTGAGCAATTATTTATTATATCTAACAGCAATTTTGACTACTGGCAGGATGAATTTTTATTTCGGTTTTTTCCAAAAATACCGTCCGCAGCTTTCTCTTTTCAAACATCTTCGTGATCTTATAAAAAACTGATTAACACAAGTGATAAATCAGTTGCTCTGATTTGCCGTTTTTAAATAAAAACTTAAGATTTCGGACCAAAAATCGGTTTTCCGTTTTGGTCTAGAATACTCTATTGAGAGAGATATTTGACACACTAACCTATTTCAATACTTTGCGGCTGCAAAATAGCAAATTGTTAGCATTTGCTTGTGATAATTATAGTAGTTGGAAGCAATAAAACATATTTACCATCTCTTTAAATTTCCTTAAACTTTGCTTTCCAACAAAATCGTTTCACCATATTTCCGACAAATGGAGCAAAATAATGATGTCCTTCAGTCAGGACTCATGAGTTTTCCTGGACAGCAGTAGCATCGTCCCTGTTAGAACCGCAATAGTAATTTCCTTACTTGTTTTAACTTTTTGTGGGAAAAAAATAATTCTTTTGTATTTTGTACAAGTGTATATTTAAGTTGCTTTTTGTTGTTATTCTTAGCAATTTACTTGCAGGAAAACACGGCAACGAAGAATAAAAGTTGTACCATAAAAGCTACAGAAAGAACAGTATTTGATGCCTTTCAATGAAGAATAACAACGAAAACGAAAAAGTGTGAAAAAGTTTATAATTACAAAAATGTAAGAACTTAATTTGTCTCAAATTACTTTGTATTTTATGCGCACTTTTTATCGTTCTTTCCACGTTTCCCATTCACTTTTACAAACACAAGCGCTATCATCAAGGTGTAGGTGGATGGCTGAAAAAATAATTTGTGTTACATATAAAGGAAGTTTATATCCTTCGGAGTGCACAACAGCGAAACAACTACAAAGATTTCCTCTCTGAATGGAGAGAACGACACTTTGCCTACACACATTTTCATAGTACATAAACCTATGAACTTATTGCATGTGACCTTTTCATAAAGAAAATTGTTTAAGGATCAAATTAAACACTTAACCAAAGACTACACGGGAAAATAAAACAGCCTCGGAAAAACTTGCGGGAGATAAAAATCAACAAATAATACCTAAATGAAATGTAATACATAAAAGTTCAACAATAAATAGCTTATTAAGCCTTGCTACATTTGTAGATTGATCATTGGTATAATAACACTGCATTCGGCCATGATTTCGTTCATATTTGTAATATTTTTTATAAAGTTTATTCCAAAAGTTTAAATCAAATTGTACTCGTACTTCAGCATTCTTTCATCAAATTTTAAGGAAACTTGGTTCTTCTAAGCTGTTTTAGCCTATTTATTCTACGGCGATAAATTCGCTTGTCGGTGGATATTTTTCGTGCTGAGCAATATTATTTCATTAAAACAATGTGATCTAGTTGACGCACTAATCTTTTTCGAAGCGGTTGTCTACGCCTATTTTAGTATGTTAGCTCTATGCTCACCGATGCTTTGCATTAGCAGTGATAGATCCATATATTTTTCGGAGAATTTTGACTCAGTCGCAATGTCTCAGGATTTTACTCAATGCACCGAGATAGAAAGGACAACTGGTGCAGTCGTTGTTTGTCGAGCGTGAGCTTTGTCCTTAAATTGTTTGAAAACACTGTAAAAGTATTTGTTTGCAGACGGTGTTCTTCTTCTAATTTCTAGACTAGATTTGCCAGTAATATTAGAGGCGAACACGATAAAGATCAATTTAGAGTTTATACAACTTCTAAGACATGTCGAGTAGACTCTTTGTTTCTTGAAACAAATAAGTTGGGTTGGTTCTCGTTTAACTCAAATCCATTTTTCCTAACTCCCTCTTGATGATTAAGAAGGTTGTCAGCATATGTAGGCAACACATTTATCGAAAATGGCTCCTCTTGCTCTTAATTGGCGAATAGAATAAACACCTTTATCTATTATAGTCGCAAGTAGAAAATAATTTTAATTAGTCACATCCAGTTTTGATACTATTTCAAAAGCTTGGTCCTTCCGCGTCGTTGTTGAAAACTTTTCGTGCGGGAATATTTGGTTCCATCTGTACAACAGGACCCAGCCAATGCAATCGCTGTGTATTGATGCACTTTACCACGTTGATGTCGGTATATAACTCATACAGCTCATTGTTCTTGCTACGTTTATGCTCTCCGTTGACAATTGTGGGTTCATATATTTTCCGGAGTATTTTTCTCTCAAAACTCTCAGCACTGATTCATCTGCTTGTGTAGGATTTTACGCCATAAAATAAGGCGGGTAAAACCAACGTCTGGTACGGTTGAATTTTTGTTTGTCGAGAGAGGGCTTTATCATTGAATAGCTTGCTTAGCTCATAGTAACATCTGTTATAACGCAAAACTCTCCGTTTTATCTCCATGCTGGCATCATTAGTTTTGTGTGTAGAGAATCCGAAGTAGATGAATTCATCCACCACTCCAAAATTATAGTTGTCAACGTTCATATATTGTCCCAAACGATTAAACTCTTTGTTCGTTAAAACAAATAACTTTGTTTCGTCCTCGTTTACTACTTAGAACCATGCTTACTGACTCCTCTCAATGTTTGAGAACGCAGCAGTATCATCCCGCAGGTTTGAGGTTGAAGAGGTCGTACGATAGGCTGTCGCCTTGTCTAAATCATCGTAAGGTGTAAAAAGGCTTAATAAGGTTCTTGCCTGTCCTTATTGAAGATTAGGTGTCGGTCAGCGTCATCGTACAAAGACGTATAAGCTTCACGGCAATTCCAAACTCGGACATGTCCTCCTATAGATTTTCCCGCATCGGACTGTTGAGTTCAGCTTTATAATCGACAGAAAGATGGAACTTGTCGGTCTATTTTTCTTATTTGTTCTCCAGAATTTGCTGTAGTGTGAATATCTGATCAGTTGTTGATTTCCTAGGTTTAATGCCACACTGATAAAGCCTTATTAGTTCAGCTGGAATCGGTTTAAGTCCTTTACTAATATCGCGATAATTTGTACACTTGGATCGCCTTTTATGAATACAAGACATAGCACACTCAAATTCCAATCATCGGGCATGCATTCTTCTATCCAAACGGTATAAGGAGCTGATACATGCTGTTTATCGGCTCATCGCCACAGGCTTTAAAAAGCTCTGTCGGCAGGCCATCGGCGCCCGTAGCTTTGTTGTCTTTTGTTGATTCTATTCAACTAAATTTCAAATATAAAACAACATGGAGCAATGGCGCTTGTAGAAAAATCTTTGCCTACTACGAAACAATATGATATTATTAATGCAGGTGGTTTATTATCAAAATATGAAATTCAAATATTCTAACACATTTAAACCCTAATACTGTTATTCTGATCTCGTTTTGGCACGGAGCTAGAAAAATTATGCAATCGTCGGTAGTTGAGGTGTATCGATCTTTCTTTTTGTGTCTTCTTCAGAAAGATCTAGATTGTGATTAAATTTAATAAAAGAAAGACCAATGGATTTTCTGTGATAACCGATTTATCAAAAGATTGCAATTGATTTGATAGATATAACTTCTTTAGTGTTGCATATATTAATCTAAAATCGTAAAAAAATTGGGGGCGGAAAAGAATTTGGATAAGCATGATTAACAAATTGCGCTGTCTTGGATAGTACAGTACTAAATATAAAAAAATGTCAGAAGGATGTGGTTCCGAATTGGTTGACTTTCGATCTTGAAATTTTAAAGCCCTTTCTCTTAGATTTCCTTTCAGTGTGTTATATGATTGTTTAAATTCAAGCTGATGAGATTATTGAGATGAGGACCGGAAAGCGTGAAACCTTTTTTGCTCACTTGAATTCTGCTCAACATTTAACTTTTGTTTTTCATAATTTTATTATCGCTGCTGTGTTGGTTTCCTGTTATTGTGGTATTTAAGTTTGCCCCAAATTGTAAGTTGTGCTTTTTAATTCTTATTTTCTTTTGTGTTTATACCTTGACTATTTTTATTTTTTCCTAAAAATTAAACTTTAAACGTTGTGGATGGAGAATTTTCAAGTATTCAGTTGGCAGGTGTAAATAACCTTCGGCTTAGCTCTGGAATTTTGTTGTAACTGTTGGATATGCAAAAAATATAATAAGCAGGAAGTGATGACATCAAAGAGAAAACAGAACTAAATAATATTTCGTTACTATATTTACTAACCCAAAATATGAATTTACTATTACATAATATTTACTCTGCGCTTCGCCTTGCTGTTTGAAAACAATGAAAAACCATAATTGACTCAGGTCTTTGAGCGGAATATTGATAACGTTTTGCACCAACAAACAACAAAAATTGGCTTGTAGAGATAGACTGCGATCATGATAATTACAGGAATGACACTTTATTCCATATCCAAAGAAATAAAAAAACATCGCTAAGGAGTACTAAAACTATGGAGGAAACAACATTTTTTCACAAAATCGGCTTTATTCATTCACGTAGCTATATCATGGCAGATTAATCTATTGATTTGTTTAGTTATTTTTGCCCGATATTGTTCAACATTTTATCATGAGTAGACTTAGATTGGCACTAAAATTATTCAACTGCTTTACGAAAACCAGGCAACATATGTTTTAAGTTTTAAGGCGCCATGTTGTTTAAAACTTTTATTTGAGCCATAAGAAGTGAACGATCTCAGTGAATTTGTAAACATGAAAAAAAATTGGTCACAATTATGTGAAAGGTGTCAGTCCAACCAATATTAAAGCCAAGATAGATTCTACTTTAGGGTAGTCTGCTTCTTCGTTTACGACTGCAGAATATTGCGTGCCAGAGTTTAAACAGGCCGTACGAGCTGCAAAGAGAAATCGGGAACGTAGTGATCGACCAATTAAGGTGTCCATGCCAGACACGGTTAACAAAATCCACAAAATGGTATTGGATGATTTCGACTGAAGCGTTGGCTGCGTGAGCTATCTAAAATGATAGTCATCTAAAAAAAGTGTTATACATCGTACATTTACTGAATACTTGAAGATGAGAAAGCAGTGCGCAAAATGGGTGCCGCGCTTGCTTTCAACAGAGCTGCGAAGAGCGTCGTGAAGATGTTTCAGTAGTGTAGAGTTAGGCGATGTTTTATCGCAACAAAGCCGTATTTTTGCGTCGATTTACAACCGTGGATAAGGCATGGGTCCACAACTTCACATATGAGACAAAGGAACAGTCAAACCAGTGAACTGGAATGAGAGAATTTTGTCTTAAGAAAGCTAAGACGCTTCCATCTGCAGGGAAAGTCATGGCGTCTGTTTTTTGGGATGCGCAAGAGATCATTTTTATTGATTTTCTACAGGAAGAAAACACACGTTGAGGTGATGAAATTGTGAAAAAGGCCACATTTGGATAAAAAAAGTGTTGCTTTATCAAGACAATGCTCCAGTTCACACATTCACTTTTGCGATGGCCAAAATGAAGGAACTAAAGTTCAAATTGCTTCATCGCATACCTTATTTGGATTGTTTTTTATTTCCAAACTTGAAAAAATGCCTCGGTGGTAAAAGATTTACCAACAAGAAGGAGGTGAAGTATGCGGTTGATGGTTATTTTAAGGAGTTTGACAGTTCTTAATATAAACAAGGCATAGAAAAATAAAAGAAAGAACATTTTTCCCAACTTTCTTGTGACTTCTTTGTTAGGTTGGCAGTCACTTGAATGTGAGGATGAATGCTTCAACCTGTGTACTTAAAGCTTCTCGAAATGACTTTAGGAATCACCATTAGAAACAATCTCTGCCAAAATATTGTCATATTTAGTTCGTCTGTGTTTCAGTTAAAGTGCTCTAAGTGACGTTACTTTTATCTTTTTATTTATAATAAAATAAAAAGAATTTTTCTGTTAATTACACACTGAGAAAAAAAAATTATTTCTTCTGTTAATTAAACACTGATATACCTTTCAAACTCTGCAATGCCTTCGAAAAGAGTTACCGCTAACCTGTTCCTTCGAAAGTGGCTACTTGTCGTTTGGTTTGCTCATTTTAAGCGAGGTCCCACGGCCACCGTTGATGTTGAACGCAAAGAACTTTCAAAAGTGGTGGCTATGCTGGAAACCATCAACAAAATCCCAAAAAATTGTTCTCTGTAGCTGAAAAGCAAAATTGGAAGAGATGTCTGACAAGGTGTGTTCACTATGTTTATTGCAAAAAGAACGATGCAGAGATAATTGGTTGAATATACCGGGATATCCATTTTTCTGTCTCAAATGAAATAAAATGAAATGCATAAAGAGCTATGATATCGATGAAACTTTTTTTTATTATAATTATTGGACCTTGCCATCATATTCGAAATAACATGTACGCAACTACGTTATCGATGTTTTTTTTATAAAAATGCAATTTTGTTATGAAAACATGTTTACAAATGATTCATTGAAAACGTTGCCCATCGCTAGCTACTACTTTCTGGCAAAGCTTGAATTCCGTCACGGTGAAACTGTTCATCGTTTGATCCTATCCTCGATACTAGCCATTCCCTGATTTCGACACTTGAGTGGAACTGCTGATCAGCCAGACTATACGCCATCGAACGAAACAAGTGATAATCGGACGACGCAATATCTGGAGAATATGGCGGATGAGGTAAGACTTTCCATTTCACAGCTTCCAGGTGGGTTTTAACGGGCTTGGCTACCTGAGGCCGAGCGTTGTCATGCTAAAGAATCACTTTTTAGTGCCTCTCCTCATATTGTGGGCATTTCTTGGACAGAGCTCGGCTCAATCGCATTAATTGAAGTTGATACCGATCCTCAGTGATAGTTTCACTTGGTTTCAATAGCTCGTAATAAATAATACCGAACTCTTCTCACCAGCGTAAATATTCTGCTGAGACAACGGCGTAGAAGCATGACCGGGCAATCCCCATGGCTTTCTTTTCTTTGGATTGCTGTAATGAATCTATTTTTCGTCACCCGTTACAATACGCTGGAGAAAACCCTTCCTCTTTCCTCGCTTAAAAAAGGATTGGCGGGTAACTCTTACTACTAAAACGAGTCATACTTGCGTTTGATACGGGTATCCATCAAGAAATACCGTCAATTCAGTGTCGTCGAAGATTTTTCGCCTTCCTTCCTGCGAGCGGTCATCAACATCAAAACCTCCGTTTTTAAAACGACGGAACCAATCTCGACACATTATACTTCACTTAAAGCAGAATCGCCGTAAACGTGTTGAAACACTCTCGATGAGCTTTAGACGCCGTTTTCTTCGATTGAAAGAAGAAACTCAATACTTCCCTCATATGATGATTATTTGGCACAAAATCATGCATATTCACACAACCGAAATAATATGATGCCAAAAGAAAATCACTAATGTGTCGAGGCGGCACGTTTAACATATGCCTAAGCTTGGCTCATGACTTCTAGATTATCGCAAAATTGACTAGAACTTACAGCTGGCGCCATCTGTTGGCAGACAGCGGGAACTTAGTTGCCCACTTAAACAATGTCTTTTAAATGACCGCCTCTGGATTGGTTTCTGCAGCGGATCCTTTTACATATCGTAAAGTTCATAATCTTCAATTGCAGTCCAAAAAGGTCCGTTATCACACGACCAATGAATTGAAATTATCTGCTACACTTTCACTAACAGAAGCAATATTTTCAGCAGCACTTTTATAACAAGTGATTGATTGTAATGTGATGTGATTTGATTGTAATGTGGTATGATGAACGTATGATGGCTAGAATTCAATTGTGTAACTTTTTTTATAACATCTATGGAAAATATTCACATCCAATGAATCATTTACGAATCGAACATTTTTGAAACCAGCGAAAAAATGATTTTCTGCGAAGTACTTCACTCATTTTTTGCTGGGATTTGATCATATTTGTAGCAGATGTTTGCCGCTGTTTGGCAATAGGCGGCGCCAGCTGCAAGTGCTAGTCGATTTTGCCATAACCTAAACGTCATGGGTCAAGCTTAGACATGTCGTAAACATACCGCCTCGAAGCAATACTGCTGTTCTTTTGACGTGAAATTGTTTTAGTTGTGTGAATGTGTATAATTTTGTGTCAAATAATCGTCATACGCGGGAAGTATTCATTTTCTTTTTTGAACCAAAGAAAACTGCGGCTGAAGCTCGCCGGGAGTTTCAAAACGTTTACGGAGATGCTGCTTAAGTGAAACAATGTCGAGATTGGTTCCGTCGCTTTAGAGACAGTGATTTTGATGTTGACGACGGTTCGCATAAAGGAAGATGAAAAAGAAGGAAGATCGAAGACATCCATGTCAAACGCAGGTAGAGCTTGCTTCAGTATTAGGAGTTACTCGCCACTCCATTTCCTAGCGAATGCATGCGTTGGGAATCATTCAAAAGCAAGGAATTTGCGTTCCTTATGAGTTGAAGCGAAGGAACATTGAGAGTCGTTTTTTCGGCTGTGAACAACTATTTCAGCGATAAAAAAGGAAGGCTTCTCTTCATCGTATTATAACGGGTGATGAAAAATAGATTCATTATAGCAACCCAAAGAAAATAAAGTCATGGGGGTTGCCTGGTCATGCCTTGGCCGAATATTCACGCTGCGAAGGTTATGCTTTGTATTTGGCGGGAAGAGGTTGGTGTTATTTATTACGAGCTGTTGAAACCAAGCGGTATCGGTATCGACTTCAATACGCGGAGAATCACGAAAAAGTGATGCTTCAGCATGGCAACACTTGACCTCACATGGCCAAGACCATTACAACCTACCTGGAAACGCTATATTCTCCAGATATTGCGCCGTCCAATTACTACTTGTTTCGTTTGATGACACACGGTCTGGGCTGACTAGTAGTTCCACTCATATGACGACATCTAGGAATGGCTAGATTCAAAAGATGAACAGTTTTACCGTGACGAAATTCGAGCTTCGCCAGAAAGATGGGAAAAGTAGTAGCTAGCGATGGGCAATTCTATCAATGAATCATTTGTAAACATGATTTGATAATAAAGTTAAATTTTTATAAAAAAAATCAGCGAGAACTTAATTGCGCACCTAATATAGAGTGATTTCGTAATCGGAGTTTTTCTGAAAATAGAATAAAAAACTCAAATTTTGCATCATATATTCAAATCTTTTATTGGAATCGGTAAACTGGCCTTTGTCATTTAATTTTTAAAGATAATTTCATGTAAATGTTGTCCGCCGCTCAGCCTCAAAATCCAAGGTCCCATTTTCCGTCATTTTTTCGAGCATTTTGGCCTGCATTTCATGAATAA
This sequence comes from Philornis downsi, assembly GCA_019455685.1. NCBI lineage: Eukaryota > Metazoa > Arthropoda > Insecta > Diptera > Muscidae > Philornis > Philornis downsi. The sequence goes on along the minus strand of JAHXMU010000683.1, from coordinate 4,935,283 downwards.
CGCGTATTATGTTATCCTGTATGGCTTCAATAGTGTTCGGCTTGTCCACATAGACTAACGACTTGATATAACTCCACAAGAAATATTCAAGAGGGGTCAAATCGCAAGATCTTGGGGGCCAACTCACAGGGCCAAATCGAGAGATAAGCTGCTCACCAAATTCATCCCTCAACATATCCATTGTTTCACGAGCAGTGTGGCATGTTGCACCGTTCTGATGAAACCACATGTCAACCAAGTTCAACTCAGCCAATTGAGGAAAAAAAAAATTCCTTGTGGTTGAGTAACACATTACTGGTCGCTACGGCTCTACGCATGCGAGTCGATAGTTTTACGTCCAACAAAGTAAATTTAGTGCGAAATTTGGAGATAACAGCACGAATTGTTTATTCAGCAGGTCGATTATGACGACCGTAATATGGTCTTATCAAACGATGCGCATTTGTCACAGAGCACGAATTTTGATAATAAATTTCAACGATTTGCAATCGTTGCTCGTTAGTTAGTCTTTCCATGATGAAATGGCAGAGTATACTGTAGACTTTTCACGTTGACAGACGACGTTTGGATGCCATTACCAACCAGTGCTGCCAACCTGAAAATCTTAAATCTTAAAAAATCACCCTGTATTGACAAAATACAACATATTTTATTTATTTTTGCACAAACTGAAACCCCATTAAGTTTTACTGTTCTAAATAGACTATTTTCATTTGTTTATATTAAATCCTTTAGGACAGGTTCACCTTTGAAGGCATTTTCCATCGTCTCGAATGTTAAGATATTCTGATTTCACGGTCCCTTTGACGCGTTTAATAAACAACTTTTAATTGACTGGTAACGCCTTTTCTTTATGTGAGTCTTTTTAGCTGTATTGTGAGCTAGTATAGAATTCAAATAATGAAGTATGAACAGTTTCAAAGTGCTAGAACGTCCATTTCCAATTTTCTGAAATCTGTTTTTTGTTACTGTTATAACATATTCTATTTTTTTCATTATTTGAAGTAGCTGTTATGGAGAGTGGCTAATGGCAGAATAAAACCATATGCAAACAAAAGGGTAAATCTATAGGAATGATGACGATTATGTCATCCCCATCTATTATTTTTGGTAGCCTAACCATGAGAATTGTTAAGTCAAACACCGAGACTATCTAAGGCAATTTGGGTACACACTTTTAACGCAATGGACGTGCGTGTGATTTGTAGGACAAACATGCTTAGTCCAGCACAAAGAAAGCTAGAGATCGCTCGAAGTAGGCTTAATGTAGTTCGAGAAACTCTCCCAATACCTATGGTAAAATTCCCATGATCCCAATGGTCTTGACATACATATAGTTTGAGCATCGAACATAAATGGCAGTTACCACAGAAACAAGGCCTGGAGCTCTTAAGAATGCATGTGAAAAAAGAGCGCTGCGGCAAAAAGGGTTCAAAAAAAAAAAAAAATTACTAAACGGACATTGAAAATGTATTCTGTTCTTCAGCTAAAAACTTGATTTTAATGGACAATAATTGTGAATTGAATCAAGGATAACATTTAGAACTTGGCCAAGGGAAGAAACACTGTTTGTCAATATATTCGTCTGAAAGAATCACGACAACAATTTAAGGGACCAAGTACAGTTTGACCGGCCAGTCTTACTGGCCGGCTGGTGGACATGATAACTGCCTTCAATCTCTGTGATACTTAAAACTTGCTCCAGCTTCATATTTTACCACATCCTAACCGTGGGTTGCAAGTGGACTATATCGAACCTCTCTTTACACTATCTCTCATTCAAATTGAAAAATTTTTCTAAATTCAATTTAGATTTCCATTAATTTAGATTTTTATGCATAGTATTTGTTTAGAATGGTTGGTATAATTTGAAGCAAGTCGGCAGATAGACGCAACCCTTCTGATACCTCAAATATGAATGTAAACTCATATATTCTTAGATTCATACCTTTCATTTGATTGCACAAAATTTGCTCAAATTTAGTTCAGATTGAGATTGATTGATTACTAAAGCAGCGCCTCAAATTAGAAACGTACAACGTTGTCACATCCTTTCCGGCGCTTTTCATGAAAATTGGAAAATTTTCCGAAGTAGTCAAGATTTTTGTTCATTGTATTGATTTGAATTCTCTGTAAAATGTGAAAAAATTGACAGAGTGACCACGATTAAACCGATATATTCTTGGCTTCATATCTTTCAGCAGTTGTACCGAATTCATTCAAATTTGACGCACATCGTTCACTTAATCAATTATCATCAAATTTATTTATCACAATTTTACATTTCCGTAGTAATGGCTAATTCATAGACTACGTTAACATTTAAATGTGTGCCGATTGTATTGCATTACAATGTTTGGTAAAATTTGGAAAAATCGATCGGAGAATCATGCTTTCTCTGGTAACTACCATAAAAATTACATAATTAAACTCATATATTCTCAGATTGATATCCTTCATACAATTTTAGTAAATTTAGCATAGTGAAAGTTGACAACATTACCACGCCCTTTGGGAGCCATGCATACAAATTGGCCGATTTGGCAAACTGGCTCTCATAAAATTTCTGAGTGGACGACTTCAGTGGTTTTGATTTTGATAAAAAAACCTATCAAATTAGTATATTACATTCATGTATTTATGAAGATTTAAGAATAAAATGTTCACAGTAAAACCCTCTATAAGTTATTATGGACATGGCCTAAAATTTTTAATTAATATTTGTTTTTGAAAATATATTGTGTGCTAGTTCGCGGTACAAACAAATTAATAAATAATCAGTATCGAATTTGTATTGAATTTGAATTTAAATGTTCACTATTATTGTTATTGTTTTGTATTGTTCGAGACGTGTATTATAAGTTTGTGTTTATATTTGTGTTAAAACTTTTATAAGCGCATACTTCGAGCACCTACAATCAAGGAAGGAGTTCTCATTAAGTTGTGAATTGGCGATGTATAAGACTTGATACATTTTTCACATATTCACATACCAGGTTTGTTGATGAGGATTTGTGGCTGGATTTGAAATAGCTGTACAAACATCCTGGCACTATGAAAATATTATTCTGCTAAAAGTTCTAAAGTACAAAGTGCAATTTGGATCCATTTCTGATATAACGTAATAACAAACAAAGTGTAATGCGCTATAAACATAGGGTAACGTTGGCTTTGGTTTAACTTCCACACTTAACTTAAATCTTTTAAAAAATTCTTTTTATTAAATCGTGATTTCTGTCAGGTTTCTTCGTAGCATCCTCCAGACTGTACAATACTTCAATAATTTCGCATCTATGTGCATTCATGCATGAATGCAGATATGTCTCCAGGTAAACAGGTGTATGAATTGCCTTTGTGTTGTTGCTGTTATACGTATTTACAAACATTATTGTAAGCAAAAATATAGACAGTTTGCTTTGTTTCATTTGACGTTTTCATTTATGCTCGCTTTGTACATTTTAGTTTCTGTAGTTTTCTTTATTGCACCCTGACAATGTTTTAACGACAACAAAACTTTGATTGCTTTACATGTTAATGAACATACGAATACATGCGCAGCCCACACACAAATGTGTTTGCATTTGAGTGAAGGTCCAGTGAATTTCATGCTAGAAGTGTACAAATGGATATGCGCTGGGGCTGGTGATGGTGCTGGTGTGTATATAAAATACCATATTTGATGACTGCAAAAGCAATAACAAAGAAAACTCACAGAAACTTAAAAGCTTTCCCATAAGCGAGGGAGGGTCAAATAGACGAGAATAGCTTTTGCATAAGTGTAAAGTGGACATAGAATTGTACACCTACACCCATGGAAAAACACACATTCCGTCATACTGATACATTGAATTTTATTGCTTTATTTGCTAGTAAGTGTAAGCAAGTGCGAATATGTGTGGGGTATAAGGGTGGTTTCCAGTGCCATTAATACTGCCCACGTCTTAACTCAGGCCTTCCAGCAAAATGCAATCACATTTCAGTACACCTTCTTCAAGAAAGAAATAAGTATCGGGACTTTGTTAATAAAATGCAAAATATTTATTATTCACTCAAATTTATAATGACGCAATCATCAAAATAGTGCAATCATCAAAACACTTCTCATACATACAAAAATTAAAGTATATCTGTGTGGTAGATTTATACTATTACGCTGTAGATCTGGTTGCCAGTGAACTGCGTCATTATGTATTTCAAGTATCTGTGATGGCCTTTCAGATGTCATTTCAGTAAAGTTGATATGTAAATATTTTAGTTAATCTTTAATCCATTAAAGTGGGATATAAACATCTTTCATAACCGTAAAATAATTAACATGCTATCTAAAATAGAACCAGGATTGAATTGTCAACAACAACATTTTTTGCACAATTCAGGTTCTGTCGATGTTTTGTTATTATTAAGATTTTAAGAATTTCGTTTCAAAGTATTATCATGCCGCCCACTTTTTTTTTGGCTCATTTTCCCTTGGTTTTCTTTTATTTCAAAAAACATGTTTAATAAATCTCATCTATTTATATACAATAATTTATGAGACTTGGTCGTTTAAATTTTCCTTAGACTTTAGCTAACATAGTTATGATAATTTCGCTATTGATAGCAATAACTTACTTATTTCTAATAACAATTGATTCGTAATTTTAACCATTTTCGCGAATAATTAAACTGGCCATTGAACTGCTCAGTTTATGCTGATATGTATTTCCCACAGCATATGCATCATCATCATACGAGTATACCTTTTATAGCTCATGAGATACACCCATTCAAAACCTTAATGTTATCTGATATAGCATATGAAAATTTCGTGAGTAGTAGCTGTTAAATTTGTTGGACGATCGGTCAGTTATGTTGGCCGTTGCAACGAATATTTAAGAAAGGTGTGTCACAGCCCGCTATTTTTGAAAAATCTTCTTTCTATATCTATACCATATGTATCAAATCGCATCTCTACTCCTCTAATAGTCCGCTTTCAAAATACTAAGTTGTGTTGTATCGACCCTTTTCCCAATCTTAATCTAGTATAACATATGATGGTATTGTGGTTGACAGCAACGTATTGTTAAATTGTTATGAGGACCGGTCGGTTACTTTGGCCATTATAAGTAGGTCTTCCTTCTGTATACATCTAATAGTTCATTGGATATATTTGATGTTACGCTCCTTTGCCCAATCAAGACTTAACATAGCCTAGGATTCTTTCCTGGCCAACATAAATGTACGAGGGTGGTCCAAAAACTAGTCGACCTATCGAAGAAGACACGAACATGTTGGAAAAATTTACCTTTATTTTTCTACATAATCTCCTTTCAGCTCGACACACTTTTTCCAGTGATATTGAGTAGCTTCTGCACTCTTTTTGTAATAAGAACTATCAAACTCCTTAAAATAGCAACATAAAACCCCTCCTCTTTATTGATGACAAATCTTTTACCACAGGGCCATTTTTTCAAGTTTGCAAATTGCAACTAAATCAACCGGAAACTGTGCATATTGAAGCAATTCGAACTTTAATTCATTAATTTTGGTCATCGCAGTTTTGGTCATCCTAATGAAACAACACTTTCTTTTTCGCCAAATGCGGCCATTTTTCATAACTCCACCATCTAAACACTGCAATAAATTGGCACAATTGGCACGTTGATGCCTCCGTTTTTCTTATACCAAAAAAAAAAAAAACGCCATGACCTTCCCTACAGATGTAAACACCTTCGCCTTCTTTGTGTCATTCCAGTTCACTGAACTCATGTCTCATCCATAGGTATCAATCGATGCAAAAAAGTTCCAGGTTGCACCAAACATATCAAAAATTTAGAAGATCGTCCATCTTGCGATTACTCTGTTATGTAAAATGAGCCCACTACTGTCTGTCATAGAAGGCCTTCCAAAGGCCCTCTTCTAACCGCATTGTTGCTGTGGGTGTTCTGTTGTATCACTGTGTATTAGTCAGTTCCCACATACTGTTATATACCTACACATGCCTTAGTTTGTAAGTAGAATATGATGCAAAAGTGGTTTACGTTTTAATGGCAGCAATGCTGTTATCTGTTTTTTTTTTCACCTTAACTTCACCAAGCTTTCTGTTCTGTTTCTCTATATTGACCAAAGCTTAAAAATGTATACATTGTTCGGATATGTGCCAATGTGAAAAAAATTAATTTACTACGTACTTGTGCAGGTGTATCTGTTGGAAAAAAGTGAAAAAAAAACAATTTTTTGTAAACCTCACATACAATTGGAATCTTACTCAAAACTCCACCAGAAATGAACATCAATAGTGAACAAATTTGTGCTAAAGCCGTTTGAAGAATAAATTTTTTGCATTTGTACCTTTCAAAGTTAATAAAAGAAATTCTAAACGAAGTGGATGTCCTTGCTATCCATATTATAATATAAAAGGTCACCAAAGTTATTGCGGCCTTTTGTAATAAGATATAGTAATTGTTTATGATTCCATAGGCGGTGTACGTTAATATATTGGTTATGCTCCAGAAATTTAACTGGTCTGTCTAATAAGCTTTTGCAATTGACTGAAATAGAACTGTTCAGGTAGCTTGCATGATAATCTAAAACAGCTGTAGAATTGAGCCTTCGACTAAAGCTAAATCAAATCGAACAGGTATTACTTTTAGTGGATATCACAAATTCTTCTCGGTTTACTTTCGCAAATCTATTACTTTAAGATAACCATTATTGGAAATTCTTAAAAAAATGTTTACAGCATATGCATATTGCCCAGGAAGAAATCAGGAAAATGATTAGGCAAAGTGGCATGACACAGCTCATAGAAACATAAAATTTAAATGGCTGTATCTAATGAACTGTTAGAGGTATAAAAAAGATATTTGGTACATATGCTATTGATATAGGTAGAAATATTTTCGCATACTCGTACAATCCTTTTAAGAAATGCATTCTACCAACGAAAGCAACTAACAGATCTTCATAAAAATTTAGCAGCAAGTAATCTAACATTTAGAATGAATTATCTCATGATAATACTTGGTATTGAAGCAGCTTGTATAGATTGAAATATGTGTCACTAAGAATGAAGTAGTACTATCGGCGTAGAATGTAATATATCCTAACAAAAGGTAGGGAGGGTTCGTTTGCAATATTACGACCAAATCGAAAGTCATCAAATTTAAGAGTATGTCTCTGTTAACCACGAATGTTAGGTTATGATTGAATAAAAAAAAAACAGTAGTTGAACCGTACTACAAAAAAGATTTAAACGATCACATCTCAAACTATTAGGTATAAATATACCAATATGATATGAGCCTTAGGATTGACTTACGCTTCATTTATATTACATTTTAGGTAGAGGCTTGAATATTATACGATTATAGAAGATTTTCTCATCCCACTTTAATTTCAGCGAAGCAGCTCACTAGTGAATATATAAATATGTGTGTTGGATTATGTAATTTTTTATGGGTTACCACAGAGGGGAAGTAGCTGCCCCATTTTTATTGGCAGACCTTAATGCACCAAAAGCTTGATGTGTGGCAAATTTCACAGAAGAGCGTATAGATAGTGCCGATCCTTTATATGGAAAGTACCAGAAGAGGTCTTTGTTGAACAATTTTTTTAATTCTTCCAGAAAATTATAAGTGATTATAACGGATAAAATCCTGATTACTTTAAACTCTTGGTTATAATTACAGAGGAAAGTTGGAATTTCGGCAAATCTGCAAAAATTTTATATGGAAAGTGCTAGTAGGCGTGCGGTAATTTTCATTCTATTTTGACAAGTGTTTAACTGTGTCAAATTTTATTAAATTTAGTGCAATAAAATGCAAGGTATAAACATAGGAATACAGGGGTTAAATCGGTCATTTGTTTTGGAAGAACACAAGGGGTTCGGATATTCGATCTATGTTTTCAAATTCTGACAGGTATTTGTGATCAATGCAATGGACAAAAAGTTAAAAAGTTACAGGGATAAAATTGAATTTCAAAAAACCGGATCACTTGTGAAAAAGATACCAAAAGGGGGCAGCTTGATGGACCCGATTCACAATCATTGCCTACAAATGGGAAAACAATATCAAGTTGTGCCAAGTGGTGAGAAATTTCGTAAAGATTTTTAATAGATATGTATATCTGGCCAATGGGCCATACAGACAAACAGACAGATATACTTGGAACTTTCAATGTTTGCTGCTATGTTAAACTTCTACCGAATCAGTATATATGTACAGGGTGTCCGTTGGAAGGCTATACTACTTTGCTTATTCATAATTTTTAATTAAAAGAAAGGGAATAGATTTTATATTGGGAAAGGTTTTATTTAATGTGGACATTTATGTATGGAATACAATGTCAGATAAATGTCCGCTTCTGTTAGCCTCACAAACGCGAGCCCTTTTGAACACATTTTTCATTACATTCTCATACATTTCACGCGGTATTTCAATAATTTCATCACGAATATTTTGTTTGAGTTGCTCAAGTGTTTCTGGTTTGTTTGCACAAACCACGTTTTTCAGATACCCCCACAAAAAGAAGTCCGGAGCAGTCAAATCAGGCGACCGTGGAGGCCATTCAACAACACCATTTCTTGAAATAACTTGTTGTGAGAAGAGGTCTCGCAGTAATTCCATTGTAATCCTGGCTGTATGCGATGTGGCACCGTCTTGTTGATACCACATGTTAATCAAGCCCAAAGCATGCAGTTGTGGTGTTAAAAAGTATTCAATCATATCACGACATCGCTCCCCATTGACAGTTACCGTTATGCCGTTTTCAGTTTCAAAGAAGTAACGTCCAATGATTCCTCCTGACCAAATTGCACACCAGACTGTCACTTTTAATGGATGCAAAGATGACTGATGAATAATTTGAGGGTTTTCCATTACCCAGAACCGACTATTCTGTTTATTCACATATCCATTCAAATGAAAATGTGATTCGTCACTCATTATGATTTTTTTCATGAAAATCGGGGTTGCCTTGGGCGAGCTGTAACATCCTAATGGCATATGTACGGCGACGTAAATGGTCTTGTAGAAGAAGCTCTTGTGTCAACTGAAACTTAAATGGGAACAAAAGCAAATCCTTGTGCAAAACTGTGGCCAAAGTTGTTCTTTGAAGACCAAGCTCCTGAGCACGGCGTCGAATTGAGGTTGATGAATTGCTTTGAACACTTTCTTGAGCAGCAGTAATGTTTTCAGCCGTATGTTGTGGTCCATGTTTGGCCCTATCAGCTACAGACCCTCTTTCTTCGAAATCATTCACTCCCAAAAATTTCACGTAACTTTCTCACCGTCACAGTAATCGAAGACTGATTTTGATAAAATGTTTTAACGATTAAAATACTTTGGTTTATTGATTATTTTTTCATAATAAATTTGCCACGTCCCTACTTCACGACTGCCAAATATGAACTGTCAAGACTAATGTTTATCAAAATTGCGGCAAAACAAAGTAATATACCTTCCCGACGGACACCCTGTATATGCCATTATTAATTTCGAGTCCTCCCGAGATAATTTTACCTGTTTAAGGATGCTGGTGCACATTTTTATACATTAGGAAGGTATCGCCAGCAAAGAGGGCTCAACCTTAAAGCAAATTAGGTATAAATTTGAGAGCAACTATTATTTTTATTCAAGATTCGAGTGGTTCACAAAAAGGTCTTCACTTAACTCACTTCGTTTAACTTAATTTATTAACAATTCTAATTTTCCGGAAATTTATGATTCATGATTTTTTTTGTTCCACCGCTGTTGACTAGCAATTCGAAATCTAGGCATTGATTGAGCTCTTCTTTTCCGGCCAGTTTCCTTGCTTGATCAGCAATTTATAGTAGACGGTATTTAAACAATAGTCAATTCGTTTTGCCCAACCTGTGTTTGATATCGATAAAAAAACAATGAGAGATTACGAAAATTGTCTTCTTTTTTTTTGGAACTGCCCATCTTTTCTAACCCCTACTGTTCCTACTGTTGTTTGAACAAATTTAATAATTCGAAATGGCAATCGAGCTTTCTACATCTGCTTTTTTTATTTTTTTGAATGATCTGGTTATAGACATGGCTGGCAATAGTGAAATTGAAAAAAAAAAATGTGATATTCCAATGATGCTTTACTGCCTTCTCAAATAAATACCGATTGCTTATGTTCTGTTGTCATTTGACGTCGCACTGCCTGGTAAAAATGGATCCAATACTTGCAGATCTTCGTAACCAGCTTTAATTGTCTTTTTAGGGTCGCCTCATAATTGGTGTTTACGTGCACAAGTTTTCTTTACCCTGATAGTTGTAAGTTTTAATTTTTAAGTACACGCCCAACACGGTTAAGAAAAGAGCTTTCACTCCATCACTCTAGCAGTGTAATAAAGCGGTCGTCTAACTCTCGCCCAAGTATCAGTACTCATTTTACACTCGATATATAAACTACTTAATTGAAGTAAAGTCCCTGCTTGGTAAAATAATCTCCATTTTGTGAACCCCAGAAATATAAGGTAAAACCTTGCAAATAAATATAATTCATTGGATTATACACTCTCTAACTTCCCGTTTTTCTCAATCTCTTTTACATGTAATAAAAACACTGTCCGATCAACCCTCCGCATTAACATTTTTGGTCCAAACCAGCCGGATTGAATAAGTGTTTTTTAAATGAAAGAATTGTTTCCGTTGCAGAGACTTGTTATTAAACTTCAACTAAACCCCCCTCGGATAAGTGAGTAGCTAACATCATCGCATTCATCACATTTGGATTTACATCCGCAAGTACATTTTTACGATATTTGAAGGTTGTTAACATACCGTCAAATTATAATAAAAGCCAGTTCGATTTTGTTGTTGCAAAAACCATATCGAAAGTCTAAAATTATACGGTACAGAATGGTGTGAAACTGACGAGTACATACAAATATCCCATCTGATGTAATAACGAAATCCACATTAAGATAACATTAAATTTTACGATATCGTACGCTGAGCATTGAGAAAGTTAAAGTAATTCTATTGTGTTGAATTCAAATTTCATGTTCTCTCTAAGTTTCCTATTAAAATTGCTACATTTGACTAACAGTTCACAAATGTTCGAGACACCGTAATTCACGTCCACTGAGATATTTATGTTACATTCGCGATCAGGGCGTATGTAATTAACAGCAAATATAACATCACTGAGTGAATGGAGTAATAAAGTGTTGAACAGTGATATATACAACTCATTCGCTGTTGTCAAATATGTAACATTAATAGCTGAATAGCTCTTGTTGATATTCACAACTCTTACTTACAACTCTGTCACTGTAAGTGACAGTGGCTTGATGTTATTGCTTTCTGTAGCTAGACAAATATTGTTCGCTACCATCATAAGAGAATTTTCTTATTGCTAAACACAATATTCATCGTAAGAGAACACTAGCATTGTTTATCACAACAGCATATAATGCTTTAAGATATTATAGTGTGTTCTTTCACTGTTGTCAACATCAATACACGTAACTATACCATTTTTTTTAAATCTCTTACACTCACATTAAATGTGACTCAGAATTAAGATTCCCTGTAAGTTTTTTTAACATTATTTTGCATTTTCGACATTCACCGGAGGTAAGATTGTTTCCGGATAATAAATACAAATACAATTCTAACAAATAAATAAATTACATAAAAACAACATTCTAAAATACATTAGTTACGAAAGATATGATAAATTAATTATGTGGTAAACCAGAAATATTTACCCAGTGCAAACTTTTTCGCAAATTTCGAATTTCAATTTGTTAAACTTTAACTAACAATTTTATTGGAAAATTTATACCTCATTCTTTCATTACTCTGAATTATTTTCCTAAAAGTTTACAGTATTTAAAAATTATTGATAGTATTTTTCTATACTCTGCATCTTTCAAACACATCCCGGTACGGCATCCTAATAGGCCTCATCATACAGGCTACTACCAGTTTCAAAACACAGATTTAATTCGCGTACAGATTTTACGATCTCTGATTTCTTGCCCTTGTTCGGAAGCAACTATTAAATATTTTTTTTATTTGTGTTGAATTTGTTAGCCCCACAGTTTATTTAGTTGCGGTTTAGAGCTACTTTCTAGCTATCAACTGAATAAATAGACTATATCGCATTCTCTGTCCTTATTGGCGAGAAACAATAATAACACATCGTTCAATTTTTATCGATTTTCGATACCGATCATCGTTACGTTTTTCGCAGAAATTTTATTAAAGGCATTTCTACTAAGAGTAAACTATTTGAAAACAGATCATGTCTACTTTGCGGAAATTTATCCAATTTTTTGATCGCGTCGTCCAATTCTACCAATATTAAGACGTTATTCTCGAATCCGACCACTCGATTTATACGCTTAAAATTCATAAGGATGAAATTATACCCCACTGGAACTCCCTTCGCTCGCTCCCTTCGAGGAACTAGATCTCGAAAGTGTTCGGAAAAAGTTTAATGCGGCTTACGATCCCTGCTTAAAGTGCATGTCTAAGACAAATGAGATGGTAGACAAACTTAGTTCTACGTCAGAAGATGCATCTAAGCCTAAATGGAAAGACTCAGATTCTTATTCAACAGCACGATTCCATAGGGTAGTCGGTTGCTGATATTAGAGCTTCGGTAGTTACAACTACCACCAAAGCGATTGAAACGAAACGTAATCATCGCAATGTTGGAAAATTGAACGCTTACCACACTCAATGCGTCAATGTAACAAAGCAATGCGTTCTTTGCGATGATTCTCATCCGCTACGTTTGTGTTCCGTTTTCTTACGAATGTCTGTTGAAGATAAATACGCCATTGTCAATACACAGAAACGATGCACAAATTGTTTTGCAACTTCACACGAACTGAAAAAATGTCAATATCAGTACGTTTGCCCAATTTGTCGCTTGAAGCACCACGCCCTGCTGCATCGACCAAATAGTTCGACGTCTACGACACAATGTATTGGAGATTCTGAAAATAAGTTAACCAGTGAAGCATCGTCTTCAAGCCCAGTAACAGCCACACCTCTTTTCCAGAGTTCAACCCCTCTTTCATGACTTCAACGAGCCATACTCAATGACTCAAAGTCACTTCACATACATACAGTCCACGTCCTATCAAAGGATTCTTCCTCACGATAATCCCAAGATGATCCTCATTATTTTGAGTTGAACACCGCCACATTCGGTGTCAACTGTACCCCCTATCTGGACACTAGAGTACTGCTAGGACTAGCTACTCAATGTGAGCCAGAAACCCCCGTTGTTTCTGATATTCTCAGAAATTTTAAATACGTCGACGACGTCTTATGGAGATCAAACGATCTTTCCGATCGTCTTATGTTTTGTCTTCTGCTGGATTCTCCCTAAGAAAATGGACATCCAAGCATGAGTCTCTATTGCAAGGCACAGAGTTCCTGAAATTATCTGATACAAGCAACACCCAAATGCTTGGTCTACGATGGAACTCTGGAAGTGACTATGTCTATTTTAACCCCCGCAAGAACTTTGTTCAAAATGCTTCTTGTAAGCGCATGGTATTACCTCAAATAGCAATGCTATTTGATCCCGCCGGTTGGCTTGCCCCCAAAATTATAGTTGCAAAAATCATTATGCAACAAATGTGGATAGACGAAACGGATTGGGATGAAATCCTCAAAGCTGAAACTTTTTTACAATGCCAGAAGTTCTTCGACTATTATCCCGTCATTCAGAACATTAGAATACCCCGCTATGTCGAGAACGACTCCTCGCGCAGTGTAGAGTTTCACGCTTCCTACGATGCCTCTGAAAGGGCTTACGCAGCCCCGCTATATGTTAGAGTGAGTCAAACCAAAGGTTGCCCCCGTCAAATTTGTGACATTGCCTCGAAAACAACTATATGGCGCCGAACCAATGACGCGTATGATCAACTATTTACGAATTGATCTAAAATTTTCCGAGCATAACTTGTTCCTGTGGACGGATTCCACTATCATACGAGCGTGGCTACGAAAATCTCCATGCATATGGAGTACTTTTGTGGTCAATCAAAGAGCCTCAATTGTTGACAAAGTAGGCAACAATAATTGGCGGCATGTCTCGTCGCAAGACAATCCTGCTGATCTGGCCTCTTGTAGTGTCACCGCACAGGAACTCCTGGTTACCGATCTGTGGTGGCACGGACCGCCCTGGCCAAATCTACCAAAATCCCACTGGCCAACATGTTTAAACACTAGGGAAACTGGAGAAGAGCTGTTTCACTTTTATCATCTAGTCCATCCGCTGCATAGAGAAACAGTGCGACATACCACTAATGAGTTACCCCTATCAGAGCTGAAGTTCGTAAGAACTCGACTCACGAGGTTATGTCAACAAACGCACTTCCCAGAATATGCAAATCTTTTCCGTGGACTACAATTGCCTCGAGACAGCAATTTACTATCCCTTGACTCTTTTAAAGATTCGGATGACCTTATGCGGTCGAATGGTCGACCTTCGTATGCCTCTTTCATACAATGAAAACTGTCTAAAATTCTACCCTATTCAGGACTACTAGGACAATTGCTAAACTTGTTCTGCTACCCAATCAAGAATTATAATTCATCCTCTCATTTTACAGCTCATCATGTCCACTCCTCCGCGACGGCTTCAAACTGAACGGGAACAAGATAATTTCAATCGCCAAATTAAAAGGTCATCACTAACACCTGGAAACCAAAAGCTCGACTGCCTTTACTGCCAGAAAAACCATCCACTACGGAAATGTTTTAGATTTCGACGACTATCTGGCGATAATGACTAAAAATAGCTAAAAATTTCGCTAGTGCACTAACTGCCTAGCGCATTTAATCAATGCATTTCATTTATTTTTTTTTTTTTTTATTGCATTCAATTTTATTTTATATAACTAATTGGTTTTGAAGATGACAGTCCGTAATAGTCCTCCATGCTTTAATTCAGTGAAATTCTTTGGTTTCATTTTGTACACCTCTTGCTTGACATAACCCCATAAAAAAAACGTCTGCCGCATTCAGGTCAGGTGACCACGAGGGCCAACGAAAAGTAGAGTTTCTGTATAATAATTTGTTTGGGAATTTTTGTTGGAGCTACGCCATAACCGGTAGGGCTATTTGTGCAGTTGCTCCATCTTGCTGTAAGCAAATGCTGTTGAAACGGATACGTCTTCGGCGCAGCTCTGGGTAAACAAAACTCCTTCAACATTTTTAAATAACGGCCCATTAGCAGTTTCTGTTACGCCGCAGCACGATTTGTGCACCACCCTGTATGAACTTAATTCGGTTCATTCATACTTAGCATATAACGATATGATGCAGTCTTTACTTTTCGGAAAGTATTATGTAGTCATAATTAGAAGCATCATTACAAAAGTTAGAGCAAGCAATGGTTTAAACCGGTTAATAAAAATTTAGTTTTTCGCAGAAGCACCAGTTGTAGACCATAACGTAACGAAGTTTAGCTTTGCTGACACAGTACCTTGACCCATATTATAGCTGGTCACGTACTCACATGAATGAACTGACAATCAGAATTGTCAGTTTGAAAACAGTGAGATCAATCCTTTTTCAATGCATCTGGGATCGATTCAATAGTTTTATATAGGCAATAGTTTTACTGGCCTTACTATACAGTGCAAAATAACGGCTTTTCTAATTAGCTCGGGCCGATGTTGATAGTAAGTGGCGGCTATATTGCTTTGGCGGTATCTGTTAAATCGTTTGTTTACTATTCAACCATTGACGTTAAATCATCATCGTACAGATGATAAAACTTTATTGTCAAGAGCGTTTGTTAGTACAAATGTTGTCAGCGTTATGCCTAATTTTTGTAAGTCAACGGGAAGCCAGATCAAAATGTGTGGGAGAACCCGAGACAGTCGATTCCTCGAAGTGCACAAGAATTCAGATGTGAGCCTGCACCCGTACTAGACTCAACTGATCTAGGAGGTCAAAGTTTATGAGCACAGACAATGCTGCTTGTTCGCTGATTGGACATCAGAACGTCACTACATGTCACATAGCGAAGGTCATAACAGATATTTTGCATGAGGGATTTAACCCCAGTATATTTTACATATTGGTTTTTTCGAATTTGCAGGTCTGTGCCAATGAACCGCAATTGATCCTTGAAGTTAATGTAATCTAGATCATCGCTGAAAATTAAGGTCCTTTGAAATAAAAGAAAAATTTCGTTAATAACTTACATACTCGTACAGATTGTTTTATATAATTTTGATATCGCTAATATTTGAAACGGCCTTTATATGAAGAAGTATAGGGTTATCCATTCCGTTCTAAAGGTAAAGTTAACTAAAATACACTTAAAGCAATGATTTCGGTGAAAGTTTTATTATAATGCTTGAACCTTGTCATTATGTACGAAATACATGGATTGGTTGCAGCAGTGGATCCTTTTGAGGTAGTTTTCGACCCCTTGTTCGCACATTTCGGACAGTATTCAAGCGATAACTTGACGAATGTTGGTTTTCAAATGCTCCAACGTTTGGGATTGCTCGCGTAAACACAGTCTTAGACGCAGCTCTTCAAAAAAGTTCAACGGACAATACTAGACCATTACCAGACAATATTGGAGAAAATATGTAGTACTTTTTCCACGCTAAGATAAAGCATCCAATTAATGAACAAATTATTTAATCCCGAACTGATATAAGTTTTTTTTCAAATACTTTATTTCCGATTAACTTTAAGATATCGTTGTTGCGACATAATTTCATTTTGAGTAATTCGTATATTATCTTTTTGACTGCCCACCGTATGTAATGCTTGAATTCATACCCGAAGTGATGGTAGGGTAGGTGCCAGTTGTTTCCATAGTGATAGCAAATGGTATCACTCCATGCACCCTCATCAGCACTCATTCATCTATAGGTACTTATTCATTTCTTAGTATGCACTCAACCATTCAATTGCCAAAATCCGAAAAATTAAGCTGTGAACATTGATAAAATATATTCCCTTACGTAACAGAAAACTGTAATTTTTCTTTATAAAAATATATTGTATGTTACAGATACTGCATCCCTTCTAAGAGTGAGTTGATGTGAGTTCACAATAAAAACAAAAAAAAATATGTTAACATCAGTTGACTCTCCCATGTATTATCAGTCTTGTGCTGTCAAACATAAATGACATCTTGAAATTGAAGTTTCTTCAAAAACATACAAACACACTAGTTGCGGCAACAAAAACTACAACATGCGAGTGTACATGAGTATAAGTACTTTAAAGAAATTACGAAGCAAGACAATTTTATTGCTGTTTTGTTTATAAAGGAATACATAAACAAACAAATGATGGACGGATAATTTGCAATAACAACGTTCTGGAAAACTATTGCAATATAACAAAACTTGAAAAACGGTACGGAAGTTGTACTAAAATACGGCCCAATGACACCTTCAGCCCATAATGCGCGCCAAACAGTCACTTTTTCTGGATGAAATCGATCCTTCTTTTCCACAATCACTTCTGGGTTCGGTGAGCTCCATATGCGACAATTCAAAGCCCAAGTTTGAGTCACCACTTTTGCATTAAGTTTTAATTATTTTTACCCGTTCTTCGGTTGTTAAACGATCCTTTCACTAAATAAATAACACTTCAGGTGACAGATATTTTACCAGACTGGCGGTTTTAAAACCACTAAATAGATAACTTTATAATTTTCCTTATTTTTCCAAATGAATAATAAATGATGTAAATGAGAAAAATTTGGTAAATTCTGTTGCACTGTGCCCTGATTTTTATACTCACCACCGTAAGACGGGGGTATACCAAATTCATCATTCTACTTATAAAAATTTGCAATATTTATCTGAGACCCCATAAAGTATGCTATACTCCATAGTCGCAAAAATCCCTGTATATCCAAGGATATCGAATTTTGAAAGTGCAATAGGTTTCCCATCGCTTGAACAAGGAGGCCGAAATTGAGAATGAAAGTGTTTTATATTCATGGACCGATTAGGACTGATACAAAGAGTATCGTGGCGTGATGGTTAATACAATTGACTATCTTTAGCATGATCGCAGGTTCAACCCCGCATACAGTTATCCACTATTATTTAAACGACAGTCACCATAAAGCGTCTAACGAACAGTCGAGTAGTCGTGTAATCGAGCATCTGAAACTGTGACTTTCAGAATCGTCGATGAAGTGTAGTTCCCATTGAGTGAGCCTAAAAATAGAATGAGTGTATGCTCACTGAATATGGGAAGCTCTTTCATGTCTCATTCGTGAGATGCAGAATGTGTGGCGATGACGCCCATATTCGTTCTTAAAACTAATCTGAAATGCATGATGTGCACCAAATTCGGTACAACTGCTTGAAAGATATGTAACTAAGAGTGTGCTAAGCTCGCATTGGTCATTTGAAGTACCAGAAGGGTACCAGAAGGGCCGTGGTTATCAAGTTGTACAGAGAATTGTGAACTAATATAAGAGACAAAAATCTAAGCTACTGCAGCTGCTAATTAGAAATTGCAGAGGAAGATTGCGTTTCGGAAAACTTGTATACATGTGTCAGAGTGCGTAAGTCGCTACAGCCCATTTACAATCTATAAAGATTTACGGCAGTTGAAAAGTAATGAAAAGCATTTGGTAATATATGTATAATATATGGTAACATAATATATGGTATTACGAAAGCTTCCTTCTACATGTTACAATTTAGTCCGTATCAAATGATATACGAGTACACTTTCATTCTTTCTGGTGATGGTAAATATCCACCTCTAGGAATTCAAGCAAATCATAAGAACTCGTTCTGCGCACCAGCTTCTATACTTCGGACTACAGGTAGGTTAAATCGGTTTATTAAGGAAAAACTTTTCCATGCAAGAATTTAAGCTAGCTTTGGAAATTCTTAGCGTTTTTAAATAACTGATTAATATAATGAAATAATTAATAAAAAAAACTGTAATACTATTCCATCCTGGTTCATACAATTTTGAAGTGACCACATCAATTGTGGGCGTGGAGATTAAAAAGTACGAATTTTCACAGGAAAAATCGACAAAGTCGACATTTTATATACGAGAAGACTATATTTTTGGCGTTGTCAGGCGATCATGTGGTACGTTGTCAATAACGCTACGCCTTGATTGACTCATTTTTGTTTCTCAACAGACAGCCGTTGCGGATTAGCATCCATATTGATATCTAATTAAGAAACTGAAACGAATAATTAGTATTGCGTCTCAATAAACCCTGTTAAGAATTTGAAGTTGTTATTGTTAAACTACTAACATATTATTACGGCCCCAACATTTTTTTCTTTTTTTTTGTTATCGTAACCTGCTTTCTTTAATCGTAACCACTATTCTGGGGCGTACAGCGGTGGCATACGTAACAAATATACCTCTAATATTATACCTCTAATAGTTAATAGACTATTATTAGAAAATGAATATTGTATGAATAATAGCCTGTTAGAGCCAAACATAATTTTCTAATCGATAGTTAGAAACAATTTTTAAGTTTTGTGTCAACGCAGATTTCTCCAAACTAGAATTTCCTTCTACGCCACATCTTTTGCAATCGATTACGGTTATTTATTTCCGAAATACACATCTATATTGTATTTCTGCTGAACTTCATATGCGAATTGTGGATTTATTTTCCAAAAAAGCAACTTTTTATAGAGAGGTGAAGATTTTTCTAAGCACTGCGAATAAATAGAGTAAACTGTACTTTCCATAAACCAGAGTGAACACCGATATTTCAAATTAAAAATTATGTTCATTTATCTTCCCCTACCTATATTTTTGGCATTTATTCCAGTAATTGACATGAATGGATGCCAGTGAAGTAAACGGAAATGATGCATGACGTCTAGATATAATATTTATAAAATAAAATTACATATTTGACAAATTTTGCCATTTTTTATGCGTTGAACAGTATCAGTATCAAGACATGTGGAAGACACTTCTTCCCAAATGCGGTGACACTCTGTTGCAACAGCAACTGTCACAGTGTGTAACACATGAATGCAACATGCATAGTGGGCGAAGGGAGAGAAAGGGAGGGAGGGAGGGTGATATAGGTTTCGTTCTTCCAAAGTACCAACTGGATCTGCAACATAACATTACCTTCAAATGTGCATAAATAAATAGAGAATAACAAAATATGTGTTTGCGGATGTGTGCGAACATTTGTTTATGTGTGCTCGAATAAACGAACGGTGGTGTACATGCTGCATTACGATTGTATTTGTGTTAGTGTTCAGTGTTAGACATGTAGAAAGTAAATATTTTCTCTAATATATATTAGAATTTTCTGTCATGTGCACATACATGTGCAGTGGTATATTTTACGGAAGCCACTTGTTTAACTGCATCGCCTTATGGCGGTGCAGGATTTTCTTAGGCCCTGGAAAAAAATCACTCGTGAAGAGTTTTGATGTGCAAAAAATAATTATCATTTGGTTTAAGTGTGGCAGAACGCTACATGACACTGTTGTGTCAATTCAGATAGGTGCGATAAATGCAAGCTTAGACAGTTTATTTTTATAGAAGCCATGTAAAAATATTAATTGTGACCTACTGTGGCACGATGGTTCGTATTCGCGGCTATCATAGAATTAATCCCTCATATAGCCACCTTTCATTATTTGAGCGGCGGTTACCACGATGTGTTTGCCGAAATTTCGAGTAAAGAATAATTCTAGTAAATGTTTCTCAAACTCTGACATTCGGAATCGTCGTTAAACTGCAGTTAAAGTGTTGAATGAGTTTAAAAACAGAATACATGTAAGATCACTGGATGTGAGAATCTCTCTCATATCTCATCCATGGGATGCATGGAATGGATCAGTCCTCTGCCAAAAAAAAAAACATATATCTTCAGGCTGCGCGATTTCAGACGAAAATAATAACTTTCGGAAGCGATAATACCATTCATTATATGGAGGCTGTAGCAAAGCATTGCTCAATATAGTCTATATGCAATTCGCCAAATTTATATGCTAAATGTAATCGAATTGTCATGGCAAATATAAACGATAAAACCAAATTAAGACAATTAATTTGTATGGCTGCTGTTTTACAACTTTTGTCAATAACCTCATTTTGATGGGATCCGTCATATATGCTAAATGTGATCGAACTCCGATGACATCTGCGTCTTGTTCAAGTGATTAAAAACCAAACTTTAAAAGTCCATTTATTTGGGTGCTATTGAAAATAAGAACCGATATAGTCCGTTTTCAACAGGTTTGATAGATTGCCTAAACATAATATATGTACTGAATGTGATTAAAGCTTCATAAAAGTTACGCCTTTTTATAATAGGGTTATACCAAATTCCGACTAATATGACCCAATTTCAACAAGGTTCGTGTGCAAAGGAAGCAAACATTCATCAGTGTTTGTGAGTGAAAAATTGAGTAAATTATAAGAGTATTGTTATAGGAGAGAAGCATTTCTCTACATATTCATATTTCATTATTCAAAAGATTTCCTTTTTGTTCCAGAATATGTTTTATGTAACTGCACTAAAATTACATTCAGCTGTTTGCTTTACCAAATCTGCCCTAAGGTTCCGTAAAAGTCCAGTACACAGGCATAGAACTGGCAAAGCACATAATATTTCGTATGATCGGAGCTTATACACCCATTACCATTCAATACAGTCCACAATATTATAAATGGATATTCAGGACATAGATTTTTATGGCGACAGGAAATTTGTATGATTCATTCGATTTCAAAATATTTATAGTTTTTTTCTTTAGTTTTCAACATATAACGGATGACAACCAAATGTTCTCCCAAAAACTTTAAATAGAGCTTCTTTAAGCCGACGATCAAAAATTACTTATTTGGAGCTTGTTGTGCCCCCTAAGAAATAGATTTTGGAGTTTTGCTTTAATAGTTAGGAATTATAAATGAGAATCAATATTTTTAACTACTTTATTAAAGTAGTTTTGAAAGTTCTTCATTGGAAACAGTAAATACACATGGATTGCATCCTTATAAGGGATCAAAATGTAATTATTTTTGAAGGACTTCTACTTTTTTTGGTGAGTGATTTATTCTGACATAAAAATTCAAACCTAGTGAACGCTCCAGCTTGGGCGATGCTATAAAATCAAGATTGAACAGTTTATTTAAGAGGGCTGCATCAGAATATCAATTGATATAAGCCAAGTTCAATAGGGTGCATCTGGACTGCAAAAAAAAAAAAAATATATACATGTACAAGTGTTAAACGTGTTGGATTTCAGTCGAAAATTGTAGCTTTTTGATAACACAAAGCTTGATCAAACCATTGGGCCATAAGGTCTGTTTGCAATAGAAGCAGTTCAAACACAATAAATATAATAACTTGACTTTTGCAAGCCTTAAAACCGAGCTTGGAAGGTCCATTTGTATGAGGTCTACACCAATAGTTAACCCTTTTTGCTGCATTTCTAAAGAAAATCACCTCTATCTCAAACATAACATGTTTCCTATAACTTTTGCTTATGTGAGAGATAATGAGATGATGGATGAGACTTGGATGACACTTTTGCATGAGGGTTCCACTAGAACATGTGCTGATAGGAACCATTTCCATTTCGTCCTTGACAAAATAAGAAATGTAATCAGTTGATAATTCTGATCTGTACTTTGATTATAAGAGTACATAAACAGGCGGACAGGGTTAAAGGCTAAACAATTCAGAATTTCATAAGTCAGTTGGTATGTAATTTTTATGTTCTAATTCCGATTCTTTCCGACGATTCTTAGATATGTTTATGTGACTGAAATGTACTGATCTCCAACCAAATTTGCAGTTTTCAAAATTAATCCAAGTATTCCATTAGTTGCTCTTAGACATTTTTTTATTTCATGTGGCGTTGTTCTATTTTACATTTCATACCACTTCTTCAAATGACAGTCCTTAAGTTTTTCAGATATTACGTTCAGAAATTTTTGATATATTGATACTTATGGTCTTTATGGTAGTTTAAGATGGGCGTTTGGATACACTTACGTAAATAGAAAGTTTGGTCTTCTCTGGTTTTACAAATTAGTACGTATGAAAAGTGAAACAAACAAGCATGACTCAGTGTGGTTTTTTATACCCAATTACCGTTCTTACAGCAGTTGGCATCGAATGCGCAATCTGTTTCCATTGCATGCCACAAACATCGACTCTGTTACTGATTTGTCATAGTAATTGTAAAAATTTGTTGGAGTAGAATGTGTCAATTTGCAAAATAGCGAAGCCTAGTTTTTTTTGTGATAGGTTTTGTACGTTTTTCTCCCTGATCAATTTTGTAAGCACATTTGAAGCAATCAAAGTGTACGTCGATTTTGCACTTGTGAAATGGTACTTGGTAGGTATAACTGGGGGGTTTTTTTACATCGTACAGTTATTGGTGATGAGGAGTGGATCCGCACTATAACTCAAAGCAGAAACCATCACTGTTGGACTTTACTTAACACAATTGATGGTGATACTCAAGATGTAACAACATTATTCTATTGCATGATAATGCTCGTCCATCTATACTCACCTCACATTTTCCCTTTAGTTGTCACTTGTACCGATCGATGACATATGGCCTGTCTGAGAAGTTTCTCACATCATATGAAGAAACCAAAAATTAGGTGGATTCCAGGACTGTCTCAAATTACGAAGTTTTCCGTCGACGCGGTACTCGAACCGACAGAAAGACGTAGACAAATAATTTTTAATGAAGGATAGTATTTAGAATAAGACATAATGTACGACGTCCTTTTAATAATAATGACCAATTTGAAAAAAAAAACGACGGATTATTCTTTACACTCCAATAATTTCTTTATATTGTCTTAACATCTGCCAATTTTAAGTCGCATACAAAAATCTGTGATAGAAGCATAACGAATAAGTTTCATCTTTAAGCTAAGCCTTAACTCCATCAATACAGGACTGTATTCATTATCAAAATGTTTCCGCTTTCAAATCTGAGCCTTCACGTTGCAGTATACGGGCCCGTTGCAAGGCCTTATTAAGTATTTGCTATTCATTCACTTCTTACAGCCACATTGCTCATTGTACGAGTATGTAAGCATTTCCTTGTTTTGTATTAGTGACTGGAGGTATAAATGGAGATACTTGGTTGTTGATGTCTAGAATGAATAAGTTCAGTGCAGCGGCTAAAAAAAAGATGCCATCGCTAATGTAATGTTTGCAATTTGTATGCAATTGACGTTAAAGCTATAATATTGAAGATACCAAGCTGTATATAAACCCAACCGTATGCGAGTGCATACATACAAGCACATGCACTCTGCACTTTGAAGTGAATGCAGTTACATTAAGATTACTTTGACGTTACTCACACTTGCAGAAAAACTCAATGGTGTGCTACGTTCGTGTGCGGGATACAGTAAAGACATGTTATGCATGTTTAGCATTGCTGCATTATGGCAACAATTGTAAATTTATATTTATGTTCGTTGTTGTTCTTGTGGTTGATCCATGTATCTTCTCCCAATCTCTCTCTGTATAGAACTCTACAAGATTGAATCAAACACATGAACAGTTTCATATGTTTGCGAGTGTATTTGTTCATGTTACACTAACATTGCATAAAATATAAATTTATTATGAATGAAAAATATTGACATACGCGATGAGTTCAAAAGATAAGGTGAATTTTCATTTTTCTCAAAAAATATTTATTTATTCATCAGTTTCTATTTTATTTCCTTCAAAGTAGTTTCCCTCAGATATGACGCACTTATGCCAGCGTTTTTCTCCAATCCCCGAAGCAGGTCTGATATGCACTTTTTGGTATGTCTTTGAGCTCTCTCAGCGATTCGGGGTTTTCTCTTCAATCGTCACAAAACGCCGTCCTTTCATGGCTCTCTTCAATCTTGGGGACAAAAAAAGTTTGTTTGTTTTTGTCCAAATAACCTTTCACAACCAAAGACGAGTGAGCAGGCTCATTATCATGATGCAAAAGCCATGCATTTTTTTTTCATTATTCCGGGCGTTGTTTCGTACTGCTTTACGCAAACGGCGCATAACTTCAAGGTAATAATCCTTATTTACCGTACGACTTTGTGGTAAGAACTCCTGATGCTCTACGCCATGGTAATCGAAGAAAACAGTGAGCAAAGTCTTGACATTTAATCGAACTTGGCGTGCTATTTTTGGTCTTGGCTCTCCTGGACTCTTCCATTAGGACGATTTGGCTTTGGTTTCGATGTCGACACCATATACCCATGATTCATCACCAGTTGTGACCCTTTTAAGCAAATCTGGATCATCGTTAACGTCATTAAACAATTCCTGAGGGATCCTCATGCGACGTTGTTTTTGGTCAAAACAACAATTTTGGAACGAACTTCGCCGCCACACGCTTCGTGCTCAAAATTTTCGAAAAGATTGCATTGCATAAGCCAACCGATATGTCGCCATCCTCAGCACTTTCTCAACATTTTCATCGGTTGTTGATGTGATGGTGTTGATGTACCAACATAAAAAAAAATAATAATAATCGAAAGTAGAATATACGTAGCCCGCGAAATATGAAAATTCACCTTATTTTTTGAACACACCTCGTACACAAAGTGTATGTAGTATATATTCTGCACTTATACTTATTCATGTACGAGTATTTATTTCGTGTTGATACATCAGTTACTCTGCCAGAGATCTGCTTTAGCATTGCTGTCACAGCTAGTTCTGCTTTTTGATGGTTGAATTTTGTTGCTGCGGTGTTTTCAATTTTGACACTTTGTTTGCTTGGCTGTCTATTCGATGCTTTTACGTTAATATAAATGGGAAATCAACCATATCACAGGCACACTACACTAAAAGCGATATTGTTACACTAAAAGCGGGTTGCACCAATATAAAAGGGAAATAGTTTGTTAAACCGCAAAAGCAATATGTAGAGATTTGTATTTAATTTGCAACTAACTACAATGGGGAGCATAAATGTGTAGATGTTTGTATTTCTTCCACTTCTTAGCACATAAGAATTGCCATAACAAATGAAATTGAAAATCATTTGTTGTAGTGTTCAAACACCCGACCTTTTCAGAAAAGAGGTTTTCGAATTTCTCGAAAAATCATTGTTTCCTGGTATTCGACCAAAAAACAACCGAGTTACCCAGTTTTACGGTTTTTCTTATGTGGAGCAAAGTTAGAAGAAGAAACAAGATTACATTTCTTAAGAGAATACACACTATAGAAAATATCATATAACGCACGAAAATCAAATTTATTTGAATGCGTTGCTCTTCAATACTTACACATTAATCAAACCAATCTGGTTTGTAAATCAAAAGTATGACAGATAAATCTACACGTAAATTTTTACGGATAAACCAAAAATGCATTCAGTGAGGGTTGTATTGGTTGCTGCCAGAGCATTACAAACAACTTTCATTATGCAATACCGAAACTGATTTGCATCTCGAAGGTTGCAAAACCGTATTTGTAAACGAACTTGTCCTTGAAGTGCTCTAAGGAACTCATAGGGGAAGATTTAGGACATTGAAATAAACTACAATACTTTAGACTACTCAATATTTATATATAATTATTATAAATTTATGCATAAATGTTATAAATTTATATAATAATTATACATTTTGATTTGTTACACTATCAATGTTAATCTTCAGCAGACTAGTCCGTAAAATATTACTTCAAGAAATTCGAAATAATCAAACCTATGGGGTTAGTATAAATATCTGCTTTTAATGCGGTTGTATTAATTGGATGGTCAATATGAAAGTAATTTTGAAGTGGTGCATATTTTTTTAACAAGAGGTCGATGTCGATTAAGCATTGTAAATGTATTGGTTTGCACGAGTAGGCATTGTTCGTTCGGTTAATTTGTTAGTTCACCATATGCCACTTCTCATGACGTAGAGTTCCTTCAAACTCTATCATAACTTCCTCCCACTTTTCCTCTAAACTGTTGACTATTGTTTACTTGTGTTCTCATTCTAGTCGCAAGACGTTATGGCGTTTTAAAAAGAGTTTTAAAAAGTAGAAAAAATGAGCGAAAAAGAGCATTGTAGGCATATTATGGTCTATTATTTCCGAAAAGGAAAAACGGCTGCTGAAGCCAGCCAGAAAATACAGTCTGTTTATGAAGAAAACGGATTAAATGAAAGAATTTACCAGAAATGGTTTAAAAGATATTCTACGGGCGACTTCTCCGTAACGGAGGCTCCCTGATCAGAACGACCAAAAAAAATGTTTTCGAGGAGGTGAGAGATTTAATCACTGCTAATCCCCGTGCAACAGTTAGGAAAATAGCTGAAATAATCAAAAAATCTGTCTCTACCTTTTACGGGGTTATAAAACAGGTCTGATTTGTGAACAACCTCGATGTTCACACTGAGGCCTCAGACTGCTTTGCGGACCCGTCAGAAACTATTAGAGCTTGGGTGGGAAGATTTACCTCACCTACCGTACTCCCCGGACATCGCCTCGTCCGACTATCATCTACGAGTATTTCGCAGTCTGAGCAACCACTTGAAGGATTTGAATTTTCATAACGACGAGGAAGCGAAAAATCAAATTGAGGGTTTTTTCAGAAAATCCACCTCCTCCCAGAGAGGTGGGAAGAAGGGAAGTATATATAATAGATTAAAATAATTGTTTTCTTGTATATACATTTGTAAATAAATTTCTTTTAAAAACCGAATGAGCTTTCCGAACCACCCGATAAAATGGTCTAACAAATTTGGCCAAATCGAAATTTTAATATCGACAATCTCAACCATTCATTATCAAATTCCCTACAATGGTCAGTATCCATATTTTGAAGATATGACCGCCCGAACACAGAATTGACTAGAAATAATTTCTGATTATTTTTATTAATTTAAATTTTTATTTTGTTCTATAGAAAGTCATTTTTTTAACGTTTTTGCATTTTTTCAAAAACCGGTTAACCAAAGCCAAACACCCGGTTAAACCGGTTATTCGAAAATGACAACTTTGAAAAAAACCGGTACGCGGTTTCGGAGAAAAAAAGGTTTTTCGTTTTTGGGTTTCAGTTTAAGCACTACGATCCGAAAAAAAAAACAGAGGAAAAAAGTAAGACAAAAAACTCACCTGGACTCTCATTTGCATCTGCATTTTTCCATCCACCATCATAGGATGGGCGGTGCACTCATGTTGACTTCTCATGAAAAAAACGCCAAATATTCATATGCGACTCCATACAGTATGTAAAGGATTTTAAGATGGTGTAGATGAATAACATAAGTTGTGTGCGAAATCTCAGTGAATTTTTTGCTTTATTTGAAATCTCGCTCTATCAACAATGTAACGAATGTCGAGCATCCGATTTCCAAAAATAATGGCGCGTAAAACCAAAAAGGCTCAATATATCTTTGACTTACTTAACGGAACCGTGGAGGAAAAAGTCTAACGGAGTACGGTTGGACGATCTCGTCGGTTCGGGGACCACTTTCAACTACTGCAGAACCCTGTTGGAACTCATGGCGTTGTCCACAATCATTTTCCTTTAGCTCCGAAATTAACTGGAATTTGCACGGATGCAGGGTCAAGTTTCAATGCGAAATTTGATTTACTGCTTTATACCTCATTCACCGAACATACGACATTGTCTATGATCGTTTTCCTTAAAGTCATGGGTAAGCTGTGTTTTGTACGAATGTAGGAAAATGTCTTACAGATGTGGACGCACGAAGTTTTACCAATTGTATGCTGCTGTAGAAACCAAGCCACTAATAATAGCGCGCTTATTTTTCTGACAAATGTCAGTCTGCTATGTTGTTTACAAGCCTACGGAAGCGTATTATTTTACGCCAAAGTAAAAAAAAAAGTTACCGAAATGGAATTGAAACGCAACAATGTCATTGTTTTAGTTTTACCTGGAGAGCCGCAAACAGCTGTGGCAAATTAGCTATGACATTTACGTTTGAAAAAAACTTTGCGTATCGAACCATTACGCGTTTTGATGTTGTTGGTAGTGTCAAAAAAAAAAAACACCATGGAGGTGGACACTCAAAAATTAACGACATCGTCAAAAGTGATTCGGAAGGTATTGCGAATTGAACGCAATCCACAACAAAGCGCTGTTCAATTTGCAAAAATGTCAATACATCCACCCGTATCATCGGGCGAATATTAAAATCTGAACTACGATTGAAGGCCAACGAAACACAAAAAGTGGAAGTTTGCCTAGCAAGAGCAAAAGTGTTAACACTCTTGCACTTTGGTGGCTAGCTTGAAAATTTGGCCCTTTCTGATGAAAAAGTTTGTACATTCAGCAATATGAGCAAAGGATCGTATGCGATTAGAGTAGAAAACAAGAGATAATTTACACCAGCGAATTGCTCTGCCTGCATTAGCTTGGACCGCGGTTTCTGCAGCATGACACTCACCACTGGTTTCATTGAACAGGGCATAAAGGCAAAATAAACAAATCTTACGTGAAGATTTTATGTATGCTTTGTTACCTTGGGCGCGTAAAGAATTCAATAACAACTATTCTACAACTATAATTCAATAACAACATTTTTTCAAAACAATGACCAAAATATTTCCCCGACTTAAACCCAATATATTTGTAAGTATATTTCATTTTAAAGGTCAAAGTATCAACTAGGAAATGTGAGACGGTCAACACCTTAAAGATTATTTTTCGTTGAAAATGTGAATGTGAAACCTTCCCCAACAGACTTGATGCAATTATTCACGCTAAAGGTGAATACATCGAACAATAACATATTTTTCATAAAATCTGAAATATTTTTTCGGTGTACTGAAGGTTTAAAACAAAACAAGTAAGAATTGGAAAATTACAGCATTTTCCATTACTAACCCCACGAACAACAATTCGGACAAATTCGGCTAAATTGGAAAAAACTGTTCTTTTGTAGAATTGAACACACCTCTTAAAAATGGGATGTATTTTCAACAATTTTACCATTAATCTTCTTAACTAATTAGTATTTTTAATTCTTAATATTTTGAAGGAACCACCCTAAATGTTGGCGCGTGAAAAAAGACTAAATTATATAAATAACGTATGATAAGAGGGAGTTTCTGACACGCCCACTTACCTGGTGATGGATTGACGCAACGTCCTCTGCACTATGGAGTGCAAATAGTACAAGTGGGTGAATTCATTCCAGTAGTGAAAAGCTTGTATATACAAGAACTGAAGTCTGCTTTCGGCCAGTATAGAAATTTCATTCAGGTGAACCGACTGACAAAAATTACATTTTTTTTTAGTTACTATCAAATGTCCTCATGCAATACAATGAACAGAAGTAATGGTTATTTCAATCAGAAAAATGAAAAACCAATTTCATAGCAAAGACGATGTTGCGGAAAATAAATCAATTTTTTTTTTTTTTTTGAAAATTGCTGAGGGCGCTGAGGGAGTATATTATGTTGTGTCAACTTTTAAGAAATTTCATGAAGAGTTATTACTTTATTCTACTGAAACTGAGACTTTAATTGGAATCCAGAATGATTTGCACGTCCAATTACGATTGTTGTTATTTTAAAAGAACGAAAAGAAACTAGTTTATAGATTTATCTGGCATTGATGGTTTCATACGAAGTTGAGGTCAGTTGGTCAAGCGGTTCTGGCGGTGACAGAAGAAAAAAGTAAAGAAGTTGTGCTGGCTACAATCACCAAACCACTAGCTCATAGTGCTTCTGTTCCTTCATAGCTGGATAAGCCGGCCTTTAATCCATCATCATTTTATTATTAATTACGATTGACCTACTAACTATTATTCAAAGTTATTTGGTGGTCAATCTAATTAATTTTTGAACAATCCAAGTAAATCATATTGTGTGTATCGGTAAAAGGCAGAAGTAATTCTAATCATCGACTTAAACAATTTTGAAACAATTTGATCAAAAGATGCTTGATGCTTTGAACAACTTCCTCCTGCAAATGGTATCATATGGGAATACCTTTACTTTTCGGGTGAAGTAAAAATAAAAAGTTTGCTGTAGATGCGGATTCAAACTTTTTGGACAGCGTGGACATCAGCCCTATATATTGTGCAGTAAAACGAGACACTTTATTTTTGCATGGCATCCAAGGTTTTAGTTAGCTTAGAATGATCCGATTTAGCTCAAGTATGTACTGTTTTGTTCGATAACTTATTGAAATTTCGAAAACAATACCCCCCTCACAGAAAATCTCGTCCATATTGAAAAAACTGGGTCAGGCGATTTTCACAAGTTTTTTTGATGCGAATTTTTCACCACCTAAATTATTCGCCATAGAAAAGAACAAGTGGCCATCGCTTAGTGCCAGGTTTGGATTATAAACTGGATGCATAAGAACCTCCCAAAAAAGCTCCTGGAATTTCTGGAAAATCACTATCGATGTGAATATTCCAGCCTTGCACTGATGGAACACATTTCATATCCCATTAGCCAAAGCTAGACACGTCTAGGCGATTGCCTTCACATAATCCAATTGCTCATATTAGATGATTTCATGCCAGTCCCACCAAATAAATGTTAATCTTGGCTTGGCCGCCTTTTGCATCGGCTTACCGCAAATGGGCAATGACTGTTTTACTCTGACGTTGTCTTTAGAGCCCCACTTTCCACCAACAGTCACCATCTGCTTCAAGAATAGCCCGATGTAGTTGGGATTTAGCCGCGATTCGTAGATAAAAGTTCGATCAATGAGGCCTTTTGCGTTAAATCGTGTGGCATCCGATATCGATCTTCATTTTGCATTTATCTTTATTAATGTTTCTAACGCCACCTAGAGAAACCCGACGGTACTTGTAAAAGTAGTGAATTTACTTTTACTTTACCTTATATATGAAAATGACTTTTGGCAAACTGATGACAGATATTTTGTTTTTTGGGCATTCCAGATGCATATCCTCCCGTGTCAGAATTATGATAACGTTAGCAGTGTATCTCAACATTAGGGAACCTTTTTTTATTCTTTCCTTTTGCCATGCATTATGATGTAATAAAATTAACAAAAAATATTATAAGTAACTGCAGTCTACGAATTAGTGTGTTACAGTATTGAAATTACGGTGTTAAAATTATTTTTCGATAAATCGGTGAATTTTGCGTGGAAGGAGTGTGGCAATGCGGGCCGTTTTTTCACTTTAAAATCCTACTTTAGCAAGCACTCAGTATGCACCAAATTTTACAAAATAAAAGATAAAATGATATGAATGACGCAATGTGGGTCACAATGATCATTTATCTTTTTTTTTTTTTTTTTTAATTTACTGTATCCTATGATTTACGATTTACTGGGAAAAAATTGTGTTTTCGGAAAATCGGTCAATGTGAGCGAATATTATCAGTATGATGAGTCGATGTATAAATATCTGGCCGTGCAAAATTTTAAAAAGTTATCGCATCTACCAACCGGTCAGCCAGACAGAAAACCAAAAAATCATGAAGCACATTTGGTAAGAAGATATTTTGTATCTAAACGATATTTAAAGACATTTTGTGTAGCAACGTTTTGTTTTTGAATGTCACATTTTTGAGTATCAAATGATATACAACTTTATTCCTTTGGGTGAAAGTATAATTGATGGCATTCCGTGGGTGTCGCCAAAGCTATGATCCACAAACAATGCATCTCCACTTCAGTACATACCAATATTGCTTCCTTCGCACAGACAATATTTTGCATTTATTCACTTTTTGTGCGCATCTTTCTATGGCTGTCATGTTGCATTTTTGTCAAGTTGTCAGCTGGTGCTCAAAGCACATCCAGCATTATATTTTCGGTATAAACAACATTTTGTTTCGTTTTAGCGTTATGGTAGCTGTTTTAGTTAGCATTGTTATTACTGCATACTGCTCTTCTTTTTTCGCTTTCATCATTGATGTCATTCATGTATCGCATTCAACACATCGACAAAAAAATTCACTGCCACCAATAGTTGTTTGAAGTTGCGACACATACTTGTACATAATTTGATATGATGCGGCTCCGTTTTGTTTGTATTATGCTTTCACACCAAAGTGCAGGTGGCTGCGTACTGGTGTGTGTATGTGTGTGTGTGTTACTTTGGAAGCGTGCATGATTCTATTTTATGTTATATACACCAGTTTTTTTTTCTTTTTTTTTTGCTATCTAGCCATTCAGATGCGATAGATGATCAGATCATGTGACAAAGTACGATATGATGGTAGAATGGCGTTGTGTATGAACAACGTATCGAAAATCGGGGAAAAACGGAAAGCGATATGTTACTCTTTTAAAATTGTGTTATATTAATAAAGTGCCATGGAAACCGAAAAGCGTAGAAAAAGTGATGAAACTCAATGCAGTTTTATATCTGGACGTACATGTTCGATAACTCTTTCCAACATGTATAATGAAGTAATTTAATATCGTTTCAGTTTTTATTGTTTTGTTACATAATAATGTGTGTCATGAATGAAAAAAGCATAATTTTTATATATTTGATTAAATATTCAATGCAGTAGTCGGAATTTGTAGTCTGCACTCAAATAAAAATGCAAAATATAGAAGTAAGTAAAGTTAAATAAAACCACACATAAAACTATGATTTCAATGAAACATTTATGTCATTATAATGCTTGGACCTTGCCATTGTTTACGAAATACAATGTCATTTAAACGACCACATCTGGATTGGTGGCAGTAGTTGATCCTTTTGTGCTAGTTTTCTATAACTTGACGAATGTTGGTTTTCAAATGCTCCAACGTTTGAGGATTAACCGCGCAAACACGGTCTTTGACGCAGCCCCACAAAAAAGTCTAAAGACGTCAAAAATCATGATCTTGGTAGCCAATTGATGTCGCCAAAGCGTGAAATTACACCTTCTGGAAACTTCTCATGCAATAAAGCCAAAATCGGTCGTATCATGTGGCTCGTGGCACCGTCTTATTGATGCCACATAGCGTCCAGTTCATAAAAATGTTGCTTGTTGATGCAAGCACCGAGTGAGAAATGAGACTCATTGCTGAAGATTGAAAGCACACGTTTGATTCACCACTTTTGTAGTAAGTTTTAACTATTTCTACGCGATCATTTGTTAAACGATCTACATTCGTAAACGGCAAACCTTAAAATAAACTACTCAGAAACTTTAATGGTTGCTTGAAGCAATATTGTCTGATTGAGCATCACACAGAGACAGCAGCAAAGAGGAAATACGTCATGTCGCTGAAAACGTCAAAAGTGTTTATAGTCCTGTTACTGTAACAAATAATTATGCGCATTTTTGGTTACTCCGATTGCGTTACGGTAATTTCGATATTAAAAAGGTGCATCACTCTATTCAAAGAATTGTCGAAAATGTCGATAGAATAATAGAAAACGTCAAGTCCGACTGTCATGTAAATACTGTGTCAATTTCCGGTGATCTAAGCTTTGAAAAAACAGTTTGGAACGACTTAAATAAAGCTGGATGCAAAAGGAATTTTGATGTGTGGTTGCTACGAGTTAATGCAAACAAACCTCATGGACCGAACTTTCAACCGAGAAAGGCTGTTGAGTCGCAGCAAAATTAAAGCACTTCTGACGACGTCAAACGAAATCAGTCATGGTCGAACAACGATAATCCGGCGCAAATTGTGTCCCAGCCAGCATTGACGGTCAGGACGGGTTTGCTGCGTTTTTAGAGGTACTGGCAGTGCTGACTACTATGAGCTGATCACCCATGGCCAAAGTTTTAATTCGGGCTTATACTACCAACAATTGGAACGTGTGAAGAAAACAATCGTCAAGAAGTAGCCAGCTTTGGTCAATAGGAGAGTAATTACGTTCCGTCCCAAAACTAGCCGACCTAACAAAGAAGAAACAAAAAAATTGGGAAACATTTTCTTTAATTTTCAACATAATCTCCTTTTAGCTCTATACCTTGTTTATAGTAAGAACTGTCAAACTCCTTAGAATAGGCATTAACCGCAAACTCCACCTCTTCATTGTTGGCGAATATTTTACCACCGAGCCATTTCTTCAAGTTTGGAAATAGAAAATAGTCCGAATGAGCTAAGTCTGATGAATAAGGTGCATGATGAATCAGTTCGAACTTTAATTCGTGAATTTTGGTCATCGTCATAGGGCACTGGAATATTGTCGTGGGCACGATTCTCCCATTCCAGTCCACTACTTTGACTTAGGTGTGAAGTGGTGAACCCATGTCCCATCCATGGTTATAAAATTCGGTTTTATTGCGGTTAAACGTCGCCAAACACTCTAGTGAAACGTCTTCACGACGCTGCTTTTGCTTAATTGGAAGCATGTGCGGCACCCATCATTCGCGCAGCTTTCGCATCTTCCGATCTTCGGTCAATATAGGATGTGTAGCACTCTTTGAATTGCCCATTATTTCAGCTAGCTCGTGAACCTTTAGCCGACGATCATCCAATACCATTTTGTGGACTTACTTAACCGTGGCTGGCGAGAACACTTCAATTGGCCGATCACGACGGTGTTCGTCTTGGCATCTCATACGGCCTCGTTTAATTTCTGCTACTCAATATTTTACAGTCGTGAACGAAGGAGCAGGCACTCCCACAGTAGATTCTAGCTCGGCTTTAATGTTGGTTGGACTGTGACCTTTCAAATAGAAGTATTGAATTAAATACCGGTGACCATTTTTTTCCATGTTTACAAATTGAGTGAGATCGTATGCTTTTGATGGCTCAAACAAAAATACCAAACAACATGGCGCCTTGAAATTTAAAACATATGTTGTGTAAAGTTGCAATTTTTCACAAAAATAACATTTTTTTAACTACTGGCACCATCTACTACGTCGGCTAGTTTTGGAAACGCCTCGTATCGTTAGTGACTTGCCAGAAGCTTGGTTGAGAGGTTATCATACATCCACCTTATAGTCGGACGTGTTATTAAGTGGTTAATATATACACTGTATAGGTACATAATACATTAATACAACTTGTCAAAGCCGGCTATCAATGAGAGAGAGAGAGAGAGAGAGAGAAGTATAATGGAGTGACCTTCAAAATGGCAACAAGTTATTGAACAAACTGGTGCATATTTGATTGGTTCATTCCAACTGTACTAAAGGAAGGCTCCGATATCATATGTAAATAATGGCTTTAGGACATTAGGTGTAACAAGTGGTCGAAATCGATTTGGTGAAAATAAAATACTTGTTCTCGCAGGGACTAGCACTACAGTCATTTACTAGTGTTTAGCCATTCGTACTGTTTATTCGTTAATTAAAAGCAATATATAGTGATAGTTGACCGTCCGATTGGAGGATATGGTTATTGCTCAAATGCTGATAAAAATAAATAATTTCGCTCATAAAAACAATCTAAGTTGCTTAACTATGAACGAGGAGAGCACCTTTTTTGACACATCCACTTGTCCAATAATTTAAAATTTTGCACCACACTTACCATGAAAAGTTTTTTTTCTACTTTTAAATTTAGTGCAAATACGAAGTGTGTTCAAAAAATAAAGTGAATTTTCTTTTTTCTCAAAAAATATTTATTTATTCATCAATTTCTATTCTGTCTCCTTCAAAGTAGTAAACTACTACTACTCCAATCCTCGAAGCAGTTCTGATATGCACTTTTTGGTATGTCCTTGAGTTCTCTCAGCGATTCGGTTTTTATCTCCTCAATCGTCGCAAAACGCCGACCGTTCATGAGTCTCTTCAATCATGGGAACAGAAAAAAGCTACAAGGGGCCAAATCTGGTGAATGCGGTGGCTGAGGCATGATAATGGTGTTGTTTTTGGCCAAATAATCTCTCACAAGCAAAAATGAGTGAGCAGATGCATTATCATGGTGCCAAAGCCATAATTTTTTTTCCACAATTTCGGACTTTTTTTCGCATTTCTTTACGAAAACGGCGCATCACTTCAAGGTAATACTCCTTATTTACCATACGACCATGTGGTAAAAACTCCTGATACACTACGCCATGGTAATCGAAGTAAACAGTGAGCAAAACCTTGACATTTGATTGAACTTGGCGTGCTTTTTTTGGTTTTGGCTTTCCTGGACTCTTCCATTGGGGCGATTGCGCGTTGGTTTCGATGTTATAATCACATACCCATACCCATAATTCGTAACAAGTTATAGCCCTTTTAAGCAAATCTGGATAATCGTTGACGTCATTAAAGAATTCCTGAGGGATCCTCATGCGACGTAGTTTTTGGTCAAAATTTAACAATTTTTAAAATATCCGAAAATATTGCATGGCATGAGCCAACCGATATGCCGATATCCTCAGCAACTTCTCTAATTGTGATTCGATGATTCTTCACAACAATTTTCTTCACTTTCTCAACACATTCATCGGTTACTGCTGTGCTGGGGCGTCCAGACCGAGCTTGTACCACCCGTAAACATTTTTTCCACTCAGAGTACTCTCACCGTATGCCCCTGTCAACATTTAAAGTTTTGTGAGCACTTAATTCCATTTTTTACACAAAATTTGTTGCAACTTCTTTGATCCATTTTTTCGAAAGCAGAAAATCTCCAAACGCGCAAAACACTTGTCTTATTTATGCCTCTCACAAACAAACTAAACTATGTGGATAAAACCGTCAACATATCTTTGAGACGATTTTACCAACATAAAAAAAAAATAATAATCGAAAATCGAATGTACGTAGCCCGCGAAGTTTGAAAATTCGCCGTATTTTTTGAACCTCGTATTTGTAGTACCAATGCTATTGAAATTGCGGATCATGGATCATGTTTTATGCAAAACATGTTTGTAGATTTTACAAAAAAAAATTACGGTAACTTTTCAATGTTTGATGATTATATTTCAAAGGTGGGTCTTCCATAGACAGATTAGAAACTTTGTTGAACTCATTGCCATTGTATCGAATAGGAACATACAGGTATTTGATGTATTATTAAATATTAAATTATATATTTTTATTCGGAATTGCAACAAAATATACAAGAGGATTGCCAACAATTTAGGTTCAAGCATGAAGTTGTGCCTTATCGCGCTTTTACCACCACCTGCAGGCATTTGCAAGGTGAAGCCTTATACAAATGTATCTTCGCATTATTTTTATACAATACTGATACGACCACAGGTTAAACAAATTGCATATTGTGTGGATTTCATTTTAATTCCACAAGTACATAAAACAAATGCTAATTTTTGTTTAACATTTGGTACAACATATTCAGTAGGGTTCCATAGCATAATTAGAAACATACTTCGAAATCAGCGAAAAAGTTTGTAAATATCAGTTACCCCATTATCTCGTGGATTAGTTAACTACCTGCCCTATATAGAGTACTCCCTTTCCTTGAACTATTACATTCGTATACTGCGATGAATAAATGTTTATCATCCTTAATGCCATTCTATCTTATCACATTCTCAATTATGGAATATTTAATTGTTAAACAAAATCATATAACAACTTTGAAACCATTCCCATTAAAACTAATCACATTCATGTATTATTTTAGCTTTGCATGATAAAAACAGAGGGAAATAATTGAGTTCAAATAAAAAAGTTGTTTAACATAATGACAACAACTAACGACTTTGCTGCCAAAAGTTGTTAGTTGTATGCTGCTGTGTTATCGTCTTATCTACATATCATTCTACTAAACGTAAATTGGTTAAAACGAAAGGGAGTTTTACTAATTGTGCTTGTTGTGTTTTAAGCAACACAACTTTTATATCTTTGCCTGAGGGGCCTAAAATACACCCACATATTTAGATATGATTCAAAAAGAGTTTAATGTATCAAAATTGTACTAATGTGTGTTGCATTAATGTTGTGTAGAAGTATAGTAATTTTGGTGAATTTGCATGTGCGAGTATGTTTGTCGAATTGGATAGTTGAATATTTTCACTAAAGTTAATGAAATATTTTGCAAGATATCTAGTTAATAAGGCCCAAATTTCTATATTTATTCCCGGTAAGTCTACCATAAGGATTTCTGTTTTCTTACGCCAGCTGTAGTTTATGAAGTATTACACAAACAAAGTTTGAAAAAATATTTTGATTACAGGCTTATGATTTTAGATATATGACAGATGTAGACTTTGACATTTCAGATCTTTTAAGAAATTATAGATGGGAAAAAGCCAATATCGTACATCCTTTAGTTTAACTTTCATCAATACTGCGTGAGGTGCATATGTTTCAATTTTCAAAGTGTTAAATTCTGCTATCTGAGAAATCCCACAACAATTTTCAGACATGTTTCATACCGTGACCGTGACACAACATATGATATGATCACACTAGTCGTCATGGTCTTAATAGAAAATGGAGAATTGCTAATTTACATCCGAACTAATAATTTTTTCAAAATTCACTTGCCTGTATAAGAACTGGATGCAAATTTGTGTCTGTAGTGATTCTGAAATGGAAGCTACAAATTTATATGTTAGCATATTTATAGTGACCAGAAAGTGGTTTACATTAGAATGTAGCTCACTTGCTACTCCATCTATATCTCAGAGGGTGATAATAGAATGTCCAGCCAGTCATACTTATTATTTATTTTCTCCCTAATTGGAAAACAGAAATAAGCGATCAATAAAATGAATCCCATATTCGATGAGAATACGTATTCTTATCTTCTACACGCCACATGTAGAAAATTATGCCAAGCACTCCGGTCTTCTGAGCATTTCCTCGAATTCGTCACGCCAAGTTTTGATAGTGTATCGAAAGTCAAATTTCTCCATTGCAGTTTGGTCGCCCTCTCTTGTTTCAGGTGTAGAGCTTAGTTTCGAACACATTTCGAACAGAAGCATGTTGTTCTATCCTTAATACAGTCAACGCTATGGTCTTTGATCCTATTGACGTCTACATATCTAAACCATACAACTCATAATTCCTATGACGCCGATATTATATGCTAACAATGATGTATCCATATATTTTTCGGAGTATTTTTCTGCCGAATACTGATCCATCTGCTTGTGCCATAACTAGTGTCTGCTTGCTTGGTTAGTTTTTTGTCCGTGGGGTGAGCGTTTTGACATTAAATGTCTTATTTAGGGCTTAGTAACGCACTAACCATCTGCAAATCTCCAGACTGTCATCATTGCCATTATCTCCGGGGAAGTCGGGTTAGAAAAATACCCCCTCCACTCAAAAATTATGGTAACCAATATTCACGCAAAAACCCAATTGAGTAGATTCGTTGCTCGTTGAAGGAGATAACTTTATTTTGTACTTTTTTACAACCAGATTCATCTGGTCTAAATGCGGTATAGGAACACCTGCTCAGCGATCGCTGGCAATGGTAGGATCAGATATCGTGACCTAATAAACGGCGCATCATAAATGTGGGTATTTTACACAAGTTTCCGGTGGAATGGAACAGTTTATTTTAATGTTAAGTGTACAGTTTGTTTAAATTCATAAAAAAGTGGTAAAACAAAATAACTTCAGTATCGTAACTCTATGATTTTAAGAACGACTGACTCCCATATTCTTTGGCCAATGCGCTGTGGTGTGTTCTGTATGTTGTTCGTCGTGAACTACTTGCACGTCCGCGATGCACGTCTCTGGCAATGGATGTATGTATGTACGTCATTATACATGTGCATTCACATACATGGGTGCGTTGGTGCGCTACGCCACGTGTGGCAGCATACACTGTATATGTTCCGATCCCACATAAATAAAACTTGAAAATTTGAAAGGACAACCGGGGAAATTTCAAGCCAAAACAATGTTTTTAAAGAAATTTTGTACAGAAAAATAGATTTTTAAAGAAGCTTATACAACAAAATTACTTCATTGTTTTCCAATTTCCATCGGAACTCTCTCATCGGAACTTGGACGTGAATTAATCGGTGCGTGGTGTACCGTTCAACTAATCATGTAGTAAGCATAATTAAGTAGGCAACTTCCAAATGATGACTTTGATCATAGCATGAGCAAGTTTTTTCCCACTGAATCAGTTAGCTGCATAGGACATAGTGCTGCGGAAAATGAACCATAACATGCCCAAAAATGAGTTTTTCTCAAATATAATATAAAGAATTGGTCCGGTTTCCAGAGACTTTTGGTATACGAGGCGTGTTTAAAAAAAAGGTGAATTTTCATTTTTCTCAAAAAATATTTATTTATTCATCAATTTCTATTCTATCTCCTTCAAAGTAGTCCTCCTCAGGTATAATGCACTTGTGCCAGTTTTTTTTCCACTCCTCGAAGCAGTTTTAATATGCACTTTTTCGTATGTTCTTGAGCTCTCTCACCGATTCGGCTTTTATCTTCTCAATCGTCGCAAAATGCCGTCCTTTCATGGGTGTCTTCTATATTGGAAACAAGAAAAAGTCGCAGGGGGCCAAATCTGGTGAATACGGTGGCTGAGGAGTGATAATGGTGTTGTTTTTGGCCAACTAATCTGTCACAAGCAAAGATGCATTATCATGATGTAAAAGCCACCAATTTTTTTCCACAATTCAGAAAAAAACTTTCGCATAGCTTCATACAAACGGCGCATAACTACAAGGTAATACTCCATATTTACCGTACGATCTTGTGATTAGAACTACTGACGCGACACGCCATGGTAATCGAAGTAAACAGTGAGCAAAACCTTGACATTTGGTCGAACTTGGCGTGCTTTTTTTGGCCTTGGCTCTCGTGGACTCTTCCATTGGGACGATTGGGCTTTGGTTTCGATGTCATAACCATATACCCATAATTCGTAACCAATTATAACCCTTTTAAGCAAATCTGGATCATCGTTGACGTCATGCGATGTTGTTTTTGGTCAAAATTCTGCAATTTTGGAACGAACTTCGCTGTCACACGCTTTATGCCCAAAATTTCCGAAAAGATTGCATGGCATGAGCCAACCGATATGCCGACATCCTCAGCAACTTCCCTAATTGTGATTCGATGATTCTTTACAACAATTTTCTTCACTTTTTCAACATTTTCATCGGTTATTGCTGTGCTGGGGCGTCCAGAGCGAGCGTTGTCATTCACATCTTCTCGACCTTCTCTGAAAAGCTTGTACCACTTGCAAGCATTTTTTTTTTTTGACTCAGAGTATTCCCACCGTATGCCACTGTCAACATTTCAAGTGATTTTCAGCATTTACTTCCATTTTTTACACAAAATTTGATGCAACTTCTTTGATCCATTTTTTCGATAGCAAAAAATCGCCAAACGCGCAAAACACTTGTCTTATTTATGCCTCTCACAAACAAACTAAACATGCTATGTGTACCAACATAAAAAAATAAAATAATAATCGAAAGTCGAATGTACGTAGCCCGTGAAATTTGAAAATTTGCCTTATGTTTTGAACACGCCTTACAATTGATAGATTCCTTAAATAGATTTCCCTAATTACTATATTCTTTCAACTACTGCCATATAATTAATGCATAGATGGTAGAATTGTTAAACAAACAATATAAATCGTCATTATTAGAGAGCTGAAAAAGTTCTTGTACGGAAAAATTGTTTCTTGTATGTAGTAGCGTTGTAAGTGTTCTATCGTCTTATAACCAGATAAAAGGGCATATTAAAAGCATTCTTTACATAACTTTTCGACACAGCCAGTTTTTTACGGTTAAAAAGATCGTTTCTTCATACTTTTTTTTCAGTAACCGTGCCCACACTTAGGTGTATCATTAAGAAATTTATTATTATTTTATTCATATAATCTTTCCCGTATGTTTTCAATCAACGATTAAGTAGTAAAATTATTGAAAATTTCTATTAATGTATAAACTGATGAACTTATACCATAAGTATTCTAATTTTTATGACCAATTCTGTAAAAAAGCAGTCACGACAGCATTCTAGCAGTGATCTTTCAGTCGATGATCTTGTCACTTTGTGATGAAGAAATGAGTTGAGAGTTGGCGCTAAATTTGCAGCAGTTCGCGAAACATCACTTTGGCATAATAATAAAATGGAACTTGCTTTTTGCTGTTCCTTAAACTCCTCGCCAACTAAAGGTACGCATCGTACGGATGTGAAATAAAGATATTGAACAGAATTTAACCCCCCGAATTTTATCTCCCTCATGTTTCTCAATATTCCGAAACTATTGCTGATTACCAACCGCCCATATACAATTCCTATCAAATATTACGCATGAGGGTGCGGAATAGTTTTATAGCAAATTTCGTCCTTTTATTCCCGGTGATTCAGACGTTGACACGCTCTTAACGTATTACTTATCTACTGAGTGCTAAATTTTCATACCTTCCTCTTCTATCATTTTGTTAACATTTCTTATCACAACTATAAGTAGGTAAATAGACGCAATATTTCGTTACGTATGTGTGCGTGTGTTTTCGCTACAAACCATAAGTTTGTTAACTACAAATATGTGTATTGGTTAAACTAATATTGTATGAAGTTTTATGTTAAACTTTTTGCTCCCGGTAACACACCACAAAAAAAAAAAAATGGTATAAATACCTATGTAACATTCTATATTATTGTGTGGCACCTACAGTGTTTTGAAAGTGTCGTTTTTCATACATTAATTAATATAGTTAATTTACAAAACATGCTATAATTATTTGGTTTCAAGTAAAGTGTTCTGTATCTCTATTAC
Source organism: Philornis downsi (assembly GCA_019455685.1). Taxonomy (NCBI): domain Eukaryota; kingdom Metazoa; phylum Arthropoda; class Insecta; order Diptera; family Muscidae; genus Philornis; species Philornis downsi. Next base: position 4,891,809 of record JAHXMU010000683.1, on the reverse strand, counting down.
AGGATGTTTTCCCTAAAGGCTTGCAGTTACAGATTTAATGTCATAGTTATATGTATGTGAAATAGGTGAACGTAATAAATGTGAGTTGTTTTTATTAAAAAGGGAAAACGATCTACCCAGCGTAATTATTATTGGTATTAATTAAGAGATAATTACTATGATTCGCTTTTGAGGAAATATTAACAACTGAAACTTATGATATGAAATAAAACTGCTTTAGCAATTCGATGAATTGTTTATATCATCTTCTTCAACTTTCCAATGTATCTGTGGTTGATTTTTCAGAAAGATTTCATACAATGGTCACTTTCGGTCCTAGAGTGAAATAAAGTTCTCATAATTAATCACCATACGTGAGATAATATTTTCATGACGGTAATTATTTATTGTTTTACCTTTAATGAGAATGACTTTAGTAACGCAGTAACAACAATAGTGAAACATATTAAAATAAATACAAATGCATACTATATTTACACACATGTGCATCATTCCTTTCACACGATGTAAAAGTACTGCAGGAGGAGCGACCTGTGAATTATTGTAGAAAATAGTGCGATGGCATCTGTGTGGTGATTCAGTACCAATGATTTAACACCCCTTAAAAAATGTTTTGCGAATATTTCCAAATAACACAAGTGAGGTACATGATATCTGTAAAATTATTTGCAGTGATTCCGATGTCGTTTTGTAGGACTGCGTAAGATCATTATCTTTAGCAAAACTTTTTATTATTTGCTATTATAGTTTTACTTGAAATTTAAATAGTATAACAACCATTGAAGTTTCTTAGTAGTATTTAAAGTACATTAAACTACTTAACCAAGTTATTTAAATTATTTTAATTTATAATTTATAGAACAAAGATTGAAAAATATAAACAGCACAGCATACCAATTGCACAACAATAAGACATTCAATTAACTTTTTTTACTCAATGTATTTTATTTTCTTTTTTTATAGTATAGAAAATTCAGTTTTATTTTACATTACAAATTGATTTTGAAGATTATAGACAGTAAATCACTTTCATGCTCATTCACGCATGTGCGATACCTGGTCAGAAAATTCTGTATTGCGGGATTGCTTCAATAATTATGTTAATGGACTACTTCAATTCAGTCAAACTCCTTGGTCTTGCTTGACATAATCCCATAAAAAAAGAGTCTGCTGATCTCCAACGTCCAACGAAAAGTGGAGTTTCTGTATAATAAGTTGCTCCATCTTGATGGAACCAAAAGCTGTTGAAACGGGTACGCCTTCTTCGCAGTTCTGGGTAAAAAACTCCTTTAAGTTCTTTCATCCCATAGACAGTTGACGGTAGCACGATTCATGCGTCATTCTGTATTTAACTACTCTTCGATGGCTCAGTTTTTTTTTTTTGAAAAAATGGTAAACATTTCGAATGATGGCGGATAAAAAAAAAATATAATTTGGATAATTAAGCTAATCCAATTTTTTCTTTGCAAAATATGGTTAAATCAATTTATGTACCTTCAGCGAGAGGAACGACGGTATACGTTATTTGATATAGCAAAAATGTAACACCCAGAAAGAAAGCACTTTTAGTACCAAGTATGTGTCCCAGTCTAGCTGGCTATGCAGCTGGCTTGTGGACACGATAACTTCCGTAAATCTTCATATAGTTTCTAAAGCCTTGGTACTTCCTAATATTTTCCCAGTCAGGGATTGTAAATTGGGCCAGCTTTCTGGTACCTCTCATGCAAATTGACAGATTTTCCGAAAGTCAATATTCTTACTGCAATTCTTCACCCGTAATATGCTGCAACTCAAATATTGCAGAAAATCTTCTTCTTGCAAGGAAAATAATTCCAAGTGCTTCGGTCTTCTGCGCTTCTTCTTTAATCAGTCAAACCACGTTGCAACGGTACCTCAACAGTACCTTTTTAATAATAATAACTCTCATATTAACCACTCACGGATGGACGTTCTATGTCATTACTTGGGAACGCTTGTTCGAAGGTTCTTGCTTCGGAAAATAGAAATTTGAAAGTTTTCAGAAGAATAAAAATGAGCGAACCCAAATTGAGATTTTCCCATCCCTAATTATTGTATACAGAGTAACCGAAAGTGATATAATTTGGTATGAACGTCCTTGTCACCATTCATGGAGTCGGTTACTTTACAATCTATAAAAAGCCTAAACGATCAAAATGCAATAAAATGAATTCGTATTGCTCTTCGGTTCCAGGTGCACTTCGCTTTCAGTTACTCGAATTTCCTATTTTCATGTATCGCTTTTACAATCCTTCCATAGTAGCGTCTTTCTAAATGCAGTGTTCGTTAAAATGTGGCATATACTTAGTTTTCAGAAGGCTGTTTGAGTATTTTTTCTATCTTCGAAACCCATGATTGTGGAAATATCTCGTGTACTTTTATAAATTTTTGAATCCGTTTTCTATTTGCTACAACCACGCTGAAAGTTCCATACGTTTCATTAAATAAGTAATACTTCAGATGACAGGCATTTAACAGCTGACAACCTTGACAGACCGGCGATTTTAAAATCACTAAATGGACAACCCTATATTTCTTCGGATGGAGACGTAAAAACTATTTCTTTGCATTCCACGAATACGTATAGGAAAGCTCCGTTCGGATTATTATGAAATAGAAAGAACAACGCATTTAAATAATCCAAATATTGCAAACTTGAAATATTTCATTATTACAAGACGCATCATAAATCATAAATTATTCTCCATAAGTTGAATGCACCTTTTGTACCGCCAGTAGATAGTCCGTAATAGATTTAATGATTATACTCTAGCTTAAGTCTTGTGATGGAAAATATTTCTCGGCATTTAAGCAAATAATTAGAGCAGGCAATAGCAAGAAAATTTCGACCCCTGAAGAATAACAATAACACCACACTGTCATCACGCAGCCGTCTCAATTTGTATACATTTAAAAAAAAAAACTCACCAACCGCCTATATTCACTTTTGAAATACGAAATCACATATGCGGAATATTATTTGTGTGATAAATATGCACATTTCAATTATTCGCCATTATTATTGAAGGATACAGTTGCAACAAGTGCAATGTGGCAGTTATATTTTTTGCATAATTGCTACTCGATTTATGCAGCAAGTGGGAGAAGCAGCAACAAAAAATAAATTTTTAACCATTTCTTTTTATTGTTTAACCAACTGCTGTTGGTGTTGTGTACAAGGGGATTGTGGCGGCAATTTATTCTACCGCTTCCCCCTTTCCATACCAGATAAATGCTAAGTGTTTTTTGTGTTGCATACAGCAAGGGGATTTTAAAAGTGCATACCAGCATATTTCGACAGGTATGTGTGAGTCTACATGTTCCGTTCATTTATTACTGCGACTGTTATTGGTGTTCCTTCCAGTTATTTATTATTGTTATTTCATCAACACATTTTTTGCAGTACAGAGTCATTCTCTCTCTGCTCGCAACGTTTGCGTTTCTCCACAATTTTTCATATCATGTTCCTGCATTAATATTAAAAATTTCCCATTGCATTCAATTCACGTTTGCGTTGTATTCTGCTGCTGTTGGTGCTTTAACTGGTGTTTTTTTATATAGCTTCTTCGTCGTTTGCCATCAACACCTTAAGTTCGCTTTTCCGTTAGCCATTTATGGGTGAAATTAAGTGCGAACACATGGTACTACGTACGATGGGTAGCTGCTGGTGGGTATTATTTATTATATTTTGAAAACAAATAAAAATATATGTATAAATTCGCAGGCATGAAAAGTTTATAGCGAGGTGCGAATGTTTAACGGTGGCCCTTTTTTTGATCAGGTTGAAAAATATGATGGATATGCTTGAATATACGAAAGTACGCATTCCTTCAACATCGGGACGTATAAGTGATATCGTTGCTTTTCATTTAATATTGCTTATACGTAACAGGGTCATAACATGGAATCCGCTGTTTGATAGCAAAAAAAGAAAATTCACATAAATTGCTACATCTTACACACACATTATTATTACACACATATTATTCTATTACACACGCATTCTGTAAAAAGTGACGTGAATTGGTCAATAAAACACAGCACATTAATTATTCATTTACATTTATTGTATCGTCGTCAGAGCAGGCCTCTTTCAAAACGATACTCATACCTATGAATAATCCAATAAACAAAATATTTTTTGAATGCAAATTCATTTTTACGTCATTTTTTGATAAGAAACGGACAGTATTTCAATTTTGGAAAGAAAAATAAGTAAGCCGCAGTCATGTCAGGTGAGTAGGGTGATTGTTCGACGATGCTTGTTAAGTTTTTGGCCAGAAATTCGTTCACATTGAAAGCCTTGTGGCATTGTGCTACATAGTGTCGTTCATTCTACATCTATCTTTTTTCGGTAATATCCTTTATTTAACATCTAGCAAGAAGTCCGAGTGCACAACAATGATATACGTAACAAAACAAACCAGTTAAATTACCATAGTCGATTTTGACATGTATTTTTTACGGCTTCGGTTTTCGAAGCTTGTTCACTAGTTTTCATGCCAAACTCGTCTTACTGCGGTGGAGTTTCTGAAGAAAAGAATGGTTTTCGAATCTCATAAATTGGTATGAATTCATTCACAAAAACTTCAACAGCAGGTCATTCTGAAAATTAAATGCCAATTTTCAACTTTATTTATTATAAAGGGTTATTAACGGGTTATCCATTTAGTGGTTTCAAAACAGCAGGTCAGGGAAGTCTCCCAGCCGTTAAATATCTGTTATCTGAAGTGTTGTGTATTTAGTGAAAGGTTTGAATTTACGAATATGGACCGTTTAACAGCAGAAGAACGCGCAGAAATAGTTAAAAGTTACTACAAAAGTAGTAACAAATGTGGGCTTTCTATCGGACAGAATTTTCTTTAGCGATAAAGTACGGTATGAGACGTAGTTAAGTGGTTGTAGAAAGGCCACTGCATCCGAAAAAAAGTGACTATTTAGTGCGCATTATGGTCTGGAGGTGTTATTTTATAGGCTTTATTTTTCCAAAAATGACGCTAGAGGAACGCTAAAAGAATTCACTGCTGCAACAAATTCACAGGCGGTTATATTTTGTACATAATGGAAAGGTCCTGGTATTATAATGAAATACAAATTTAATCGAAGCATAACTTTTGTGTGTGTTTTATTTAACTTTATTTTTGAAAACGAGAAATGGATAAAATAAAAAGCGCAAAGTTGTGGTATAACATGATCTCTCACAATAATGCCATGTTTTCATGAGTTGTCTCCAGTTGTTGCTTCCCTCACGGTGTATTGTAATCACTTTTTTGCGAGAAGTATAATGTTGCATGTTCCAAGTTTTGTTGGAGGTCGATATTGTTGTGGATGGAAAGGACCAAATTTTTTCCAGTTGTTATGGTTTTATCATATAAATCACATATAGGAAGATTCAAACTCCTAACTTGATTATTTGGATTAAAATATTCTTATGTGGAAATATTTCACCGCATGCCATTTTTTATGGTATCAAATGTCGTCGATTCAGGCTTCAGTTTCAAGCTGCAAAAAGTCCGTTATCATGACGCGAACATTGGTGGCTAACCTCATTTTTGATGCAATATGAAACGGTGATCCCACTGATATATAAGCTTCACTTAGCCATGTGGCTGCAGTGATAGCTTTTGAATCACTTAGCGCTACTCTTTCGCCCATGTTTCCGTAGTTTTGCTTATTAACTTAGCCATTGGGTCGGAAGTGAGCTTCATGTTGTTGCAAATAGAGGATCTTTCCCACGAGCTCATAGTCGAAACGTCTACTTTTCAGAAGGTCATATGTTTAATAAAGATTCTTACGTAAAATACATTAAAATGTTGCATTCGACTAGCCAAGCAGTTGAGAATGGCAACGAATCGATTAATCATAGTTATAGTGCAACTGACGAGGAATATACGCCTGAGAATTCATGAGATAGTCTTGAGTTCTACAGAGTATTATAAATCAATACAGTGGATAAAAATCAAGAAGTTTGGAAAGACTGCTAATTGGAAATTACAGATTACTGGATTGAATTTCCACAAATTGGCCTATTTGTATGCCAGGCACCAGAAACTGTTTGACAATGCAGTTCTCATATCCTGTCCTCAGAGACTCTTAACGTGCATCAAATTTGACTGAATTTTGCGCAACTATATGAAGGATACGAACTTTAAATCGGTCAATTGTATCAGAGTTACTAAAAGCCGCATTGTTAATCGTTCGGTTTTCTATTTGTTCACGGCTTAACAAGAATAATAAGCAATGCAATGCACAACAATGTCGGGTTTAATAGGTCGATTTATTTTTTTTTTTTGGTTTTGCTAAACTGTAAAACGAAAAAAGATTTAAGTTACCTTGGTCAACAAATTTGGAATTATAACCAAAATCTTAATTTTTGTAACCCGCGTTATTTATATGGTAGCTAAAACCATTTACAACCACCAGGCTGCCAGATTTGCGATAGTTATCAATTCTACCAGCCAGCCAGCAAGAAAAATTGGCATCGCTCAATCGATTTCCAAGTTCTTAATATGTTCTAATATTTATTGTTATTATCTATTGAAAGAAGTAACTAATTGATAAACGCGCACAACACGGTTTTCTCCACCTTTACACAGGTGCGTAAAAATCATTGGTTTTTCACTCGTTAATGGGATCAGGTGAAAATTCACTGATATGTAGCTAAAAAACCAAACAGCAATTGTCCGATGACAAGCCCATGTTATATGCATCGATAATTATCCAAATTTTATTTCTTTGCATACTTTTTTTTTGATGGGTAAATGTAAAGTATAAGCTACGAGGGCGGTCCCAAAACTAGCCACCTAACAAAGAAGACACAAAAAATATGGGAAAAATGTTCTTCACTTTTCAACACAATCTCCTTTAAGTTCTATATACGTTTTCCAGAGACATTCAATGGATTTTATACACTGTTTATAGTAAAAACTGTCAAACCCCTTGAAATAGCCATCAACCACAGACTGCACCTCTGCATTGTTAGCAAATTTTTTGCGACAGAGCGATTTTTTTGGAAATAGAAGATAATCCGAGAAAACTAAATCTAAAGTGCGTAATGAAACAATTCAAACTTAATTTCATTAATTTTGACCATAGCGAGAGTGGATATGTAAACTGGGGCATTGTCACGATGAAACAACACTTTCTTTTCTGCCAAAAGCCTCATTTTTTTCATAATTTCATCACCTAAATGCTGCAATAAATTAGCATAATATTCGCCGATGCTGATTTTCCTCTCTGAAAGTAATAAAAACAATTAAATGCACATCCCAGAAAATAGAAGAAATAACCTTGTCTGCACATGGAACCACCTTCGTCTTCTGTGAGCGCGATTCCCGATTCCAGTTCACTGCTTTGACTATTCTTTTGTCTTAGGTGTGGAGTGGTGGGCCCATGTCCCATCCATGGTTATAAATTGTTGTAAAAATTCGGCTTTGTTGCGATGAAACATCGTCAAACGCTCTACTGAAACATCTTCACGACGTTGTTGAAAGCAAGCGCGGCACCCATCTTGCGCGGCACAGCTTTCTCATCTTCAAATCTTTTGTCAAAATGCGATTTATAGCACTTTTTGAAATGCCTGTCATTTCAGCTAGCTTACGCACCTTGAGCCGACGATCATCATGTCTGACGTTGTGCTGTGCCACCTTTGGCGGAATGAACGCCATCTGGTGCCGGGTAGAGTAGCCTAATTCAGCGGTTGAGTGATAAGTAAATAAACACCAATGTAAGCTTACGGGAACATAGAAAGAGAAGAAAAGAAATGAAAGAAAACAGGAGTTGAGTGGAGATTACGAAGGTGACGAGACACCAAAAAAGGAAAATGTTTTTTTTTTGAGCGAGAAAGCGATCGGCATCGGACGGTGGTTCCCATGTTCAATTAAATTGAAATTAAAAACTATTTGAATTGCAAAAAAAAAAAAACTAAAAAATCACCTATATTTGCGTAAATTTAAGCTTACCAAGTATTTACGCTAAGCGGCAAAGATCTGTAGCCGCCACAACGATTTTCGAACCTCCGTCGCCGCAACGTAGAAGCCATTCTCCATTAGAAGTTATTGCACCAACAGCCCAAACCAGCAACAATCACATCTTTTGGCGTAGCACCACCAAGCCGGGTGGTGCCCAGGTATCAAATCGTGCAAGTGTTCTTGAATTTCCAACGACAGACGGACGCGACGAGGGTTCTGATAATAAAAATTTTTTTTTGAACAAAATATAGGTCGGCTAGGGGTAAACATTGACGCACCGAATCGAAAGAAACCTCTGGGAAAGGTTAAGAGGTTAAACCGTCGACCAGGGTTGAGCGCTCAGGCCAGGATCGGGGGGTAATAGTGGGTGGGTGAAGTAATGCACCTCAGGAAGCAAATGTTGTCCCTTACGCGATTTGACCTCCGTAAAAAAAAGAAAGGAATTAATCCCGATCTTTTTATTTAAAGAACTTCGTTGTCTTTATGCCGAACAACGGAAAGCATCCGGAACTTGAGGGAAATAGACCTGAGGCTATGCTAGCCGCCATCTTCTTGCGGTCGTAAATCCCGTGCGGTAGCAATTACGCCTGTGGAAGAAGAATCTGGGAAATTTCTGTTTAATTAAAAATTAAAATTATAATTGTAAAGAAAAGTTGAATGTGCCACAGGAGGCGAAGAATGATGAAGCAAATAAATCGGATAGATTATTTTTATAACGTGTTTTGAAACAAAAAAAAAAAACAACAAAGTTATTGAATTTCTTTATTTCAATATGGAGAATTGAATAAGGTGATGTGGTAGTGGGGTTCTGGACAAAAGTAAGTAGAAGGCGTCGATGGGACCTCTAAATAAAAATACAATAGATGGTCATGGTGGAATCTCCAAGATTCCAAGAGGGAGGGAAAATTTCCTTGGCAGTCCATCGGCCAAGGTACCGGTGTGAATGTATGACGGTAATATTGTGAGTATGTTCGTCCCTTTTTTTTGTCGTAGTCGATTGTTCGATTTTTCTTTTCTCGTTCTTGCTTCGGGTCCCGTTACTATATTTTTTTTACATAAAAGCTGGTATGATTTTTATTTATGTTTTTTTTGTCTCTATCCCAACGCCAGAAAGTTGGAAAAGAACCACCCCGTCCGGCGAGCTCTAGCCGCGCAAAACGCCAGCATACCAGCAAATCCAACAATCTGGCAGTATTTCGGATCTCGTGGAGATTTAATTCTCAAACAGGTGACAGCACAACGTAGACTCCTTAATTAGTCGACCACTACAGTGTTCGGCTTAGCAGCTCGTACGGTCTCCTTTAAACTCTGCTACCCAATATTTTGCAGTCGTAAATGAAGGAGCAGACTCTCTCGGACAAGAATTTAGCTTGGCTTTAATATTGGTTGAACTGAGACTTTTCAAATGGAAATTGAAAGATATTCCAATTTTTTCCATGTTTACAAATTCACTGAGATCGTTTACTTTTGATGGCTCAAACAAAAATTCCAATAACGTGGCGCTTTGAGACTTAAAACATGTGTTTTATAAAAAATGAAATATGGTAAATAATAAAATAGAAAAAAAACATAATAAAATATTGGAAATATATATCACTATACTTGATTCCTAAGCCGCGGATCGTAGTACAAAAAGTTACCAAAATTTTCGTCAAATTTTCTGTCGATGCTTCCCCAAATTCAACCCTGCAGTTAACAATTTTTAAATTGATTACTTAGAATATCAGTTTACATCACCTTTTGGTGAACTAACTAAACATAGTCAGCGATTTGTTTTTTTTTTTTTTTTTTAATTTAATTCCTTAAAAATTTTATGATGTACGGTTTATGCCAGTAAGATTTACAAAGAAAGTTTCACAAGGTAATGAGGACAGTATGAAAATATGCATGCCAACGAACTAAATTGTTATAAAATTCATAAGAAATTTGTATCCAAATAACAAACGAGAGATATTCTCATGTAGTTGTTCCAATTACAAGAATTTTTTAACTGGGACATACCGCAATTTGAACCTTTGCACTACAAAGCCACTTGTAGTAGTCAAAGTTGTCAGTAGTCAGAAAATCTGACTAAAAATCATCTTGAACCTTCAATCTTCAGCATCCACTCATCGCCAATGCAACCCAGATAGTACAGGCCACAAAAAGTGAAAAAAACGAACTCAGTTGGAAATAATGACAATTTAAAATGTCATTACAAAGGTTAAAAATTGAATGGGCATTAAACGACTTTTTTGTAATAAAATACCATAAGGATTTAGTCCAGAGATTTGTCACTAATCTTTGTGTTTAACTTTAAACATTATTTGCGCTGCAGCTCGAATGGCTGAGTGGGGAAGGATTTTGTTTCGCCACAAATCACTTCATTTGTTTCCAACGAATCGAAATAATCCCCCTGGGTTGAATGCCTTTTCCCCAAATAATTCTATTGTTAGTTTGCGTTATGCTTCTTCCTTATTTGGTTAGCGCTGTTTTGGCTGTGCTTAGACTGATAGCTGTTTTGGCATTTAAAAATAATTTTATAAAAATTACGTTTTATTTCGAAGTACGTTGGGTTGCCACAGTGGATTCTAATTTGCCTGGCTTCAGCTCTGGCGAAAAGAGTAATTTTTTTATTTCATGTTAATGAATGGTTTGGCTCCAAAGAGGAAAACAATTATTGTTTGGTTGTTTTTGGTTCCTGTGGTGATTTCATTGTGTGTTTTTTTTATATTTTGTTTTGTTGCTGCTCTTAGATTTTTCATCTAAATTGGGTTTAGGGTCGTGAGGACGATGTGCATGAGAGATGTAAGGAATGGTATTTAGAGCCTTTATACTAAATTTATTTGAATTTATATACTCCAATTCAGCGTAAGGTGGCATTTTGAATTAATTGTAGGGTTTAGGACATCTAAATGGATATTGTGATTATAAATATGGACATCTTGTTGGGTTGGGCCGAAGATAAACCTGAAATTGAGATATTGGGAATACCATGGATTCTGATATATTACCTTTGGGATCAACTTAGGCTTGTGGCAGCAAATAGCAAAGACAATTTTTAATATGCTTGGAAGCTGCGGAATTTAATAAAAAGTCCTGTGAATGGGGATTTTACTAAATTATGCGTATTTGAGAATTAATACGCGTTTCTATTGGAAATATTTAATGTGTGAAGTTTGACTGTTAACCAATTGCGTTTCAAACCGGAGAAGTGTCATTAATCGGATAATTAAGTCTATTCAAGTCTATGATTGGTGAACTAATTTCAATTTTGGTTAATTCACAATTCAAAATTCTAGTAATTCATCCAAATTATAGCAGTTTGTGCAAGAAGATAATGTGAAAGTAGTATACCTATACAAGCGATGTATATTTTAAATGACAAAATTTATATTGAAACATTTTGAATGACTCATAACAAACCTCAATTATTAAAATTCTGTCTAGTCTGCTGTAAATATGATTAATCCGAATTTATGATTAATCAATTAATAAATTAAACTGGAAATGTGTTTTATTTTGTTCTAATTTAACTTTTATTCCGTACATTATGTGCCAATGTAAACAAAAGTTGATAGTATACAGAAGAATGTACATCAATCCATCAGAATTTTTTGGAACTTATTGCAAATGTCATATATTCTATCAATTCTACAATTTCTTAGGTAACGACCGATGTTCCATGGAGCACACAAGTTTTTTCATAAATAAAAGTATCTTATAAAATTAATATCTTAATACATTATATATAACATCTATCTAAAGGTGCATATTCACACCTGCCTTGAATACAGTTTCTATAGGAACGATTCCCTTATCATTACCGATAGTGGAAGCTACGAATCTAATTTAATTGCAGTAGCGAATCTAGAATACAACTACATTGTTGATGCTTCCGTTTCCATATAAAAATTGTCAAAAAAAAAAAAGAATTGGGGGGCCAGTCAAGACGAAAACTCCAAAACATTGGCTCGTAACATCCATTTGAGACGAACTCTGTTTACTGGACTAATTTTGTAAATTATGATATGTTTTTTGAGAATAATTACTAAGCAACTGCTATATAGTACGTTCATGTTCTACTACTGATTCATGTAACCAGTTCGATATAATTGAACAAAAATAATCGGTTACAGAATCGAAAGTAGAACCTTTTCTTTACCACCATTAAAAAGCCTTCAGCAATTGGTTCTTCGTAATCGAAAATTTTGCTGGGAAGTTAATTGTGGGACCAAGTACACATTTCCAAATTGAAAATGGTACCTAAGTATTTAGTTGGAATTTCAGTCAATTCAGTATTCAGTCAGTAAATTGATCAGTGTATCTTTAGATCACTTTGTTACAGAATCGGTGCTATTAGTATATCATCAGTTACTTGTAAGCAGATTATCACAGCTCATAGCTAACATATTGTGTGTTCTATCGAGAGATTATGAGTAATGTGATCACTGTGGAAACAAACAACAATCTGAGAATAAACAAAGTTGTAGTCCGTTGGTTATAAGTCCAGAAAATCGTAATTTCTAATAAAAAATCCAGAGTTGTCAGCACTCCCAATCTATTGTTCAGAACAGAGAAAAAATTTGTGGTAAAATTTCGGGTTTAGCACTCGGAATAATCAGTATTTTGTGAAATGCGACAAATTTAATCAATATTAAACTGATACTGTTTTATTACATATTTTTTTTCATAAAGGTACATACAATTTATGGTAGCCTCAGTATAAGCTGAAATTTGTAATTTATAGTCCTCTCACGACTGCAAACTTTATGTGTTTATCAATGCGATATATTTTTGTTTCGTAGTAACAATATAACAATGTCAGCCTAACTATTTTATTCCGACATTTGATTAAATCCTTGGATTAAGCTGCAATAATCACAAGGCAGTGTTTAAATATTCTTCTTTAACTAGAAATATTCCAATTATACGAAGAAATATATTTTCAGTATATGTATATTTTCCAAATATAGATAATACTAGCGGACCCGGCGAACCTCGACTCGCCACAGTTTAACACCTTCAGATAAACTCCCCAGTAATAATAAAACACAGATAGTTCACATTTCAATGCGATTTATTTGAATGGAATCGAAATCAGTAAAAAGCGATATGATGAAAAATGTTTTTTGATTTGTTTTCCGGTGCAGAAACAAACAACGAAGACGGTTTCCCAACACGCGAAAAGGCAACGTACAGCTGACCGTGCGAGTAACAGGGAAATTCGGGATTAGTCCCACAGACTTCCAACGATTCCTCTCCTTTGAATTTGCCCTTGATGATCGCCGCTTGAATCACATTGAGGTGGTTATTGTGCAGCGCGAACTTGTGCAATATGGGCACGTCTCCATTCATTTTGTTCCGCGCGTTCCTCTTGCGTTTGATTATCACGGACATTCTGACTAATTATAGCACGACGTGTACGACGTCCAAGGTTTGATCGTCTAATAGGTGGCATTAGTCAAGCAAATAACTCTCCCTAAAATGGAATAAAGTCGTTTTTGGCTAATCCTATTAAAAAGAAAATTATTTAAAAAAAAAAAACTTATGGAATGAATGTGTCGCAATAAATGCCCGACATCCAATAAGATAACCTCACTTTTTACACGCAAACTTATTTTCTGAAAAAATGATCGAATTGATAAATATTGCACTGAACTTCAATTGATCGTACTGCTTGTACCGTTTACGGATGTGATACACGATATATGAGTATCCAAAATCAGTGGAATAAAAAGCAAAACTCGAATCAATTGCAGCAAGAAAAATAGCACATTTGTTTAATAGAAAGTGACAATGCGAAAAGTGCACCTGTCTAATTGCGCTCAGCCTAAGTCAACGTATAACGCCATCTATGGGTTTGTGGCATTGAACGCAGCACAGCGCCATCTGTTATTTGTCTCGTTGACATATCCACCCAAAATTCACGAAAAACGTATTTTATCACAATGAATATCATAATTGTCCGAAATTTTCCAAGCTTGACAACGATCTTTCCAGCTTTACATCGTCCAAAATCATCTAATCACGCGATGAAATGCAAAATTTCATCGAAAAAATTAAAATTTTTCACGTTTTTCCGGAATATTCCGAGTTTTCCACTAAGAGTTTTCTATTTTTCCACTTGAAAAGCCATTCCGGAACAACTGCACACAAAATTCCATACAAAAATTCAATTTTCCATTTTTCCAATTTTCCGACTTTTCCGGAGGGTTTTCACAAAATTTTCCTTCGTAAAAACCTTCTCCAGGCAAATACGAACAACTGAAAAAAAATTGAGCCACATCGGTCCAGCCGTTCTCAATTGATGAATTACTATACATTTTTCACATCATTTTTATATATATAGATTTACACATATTACGTTATTTTTGAAAAATCACAGTTTCAAAAATTAAATATATTTGCAGAAATTGATGGTCTGCATCAACGTTTGGCAACAACGATCCTGCTCTATGGTAAATTTGGCCTTGAATCTGCAACGGTGGTGTGAACTGATGAAGAATGTAATTTAACTACATGTGACAAATTAATTACGTTAAATGTCGGCATAAAATTGTCTCGGACAATGTTCGTGGCGCCGAACGAAGTCATTTGAAAGCAAGAATTGTACTTTTGTATATTGTTTAGGAAGTGCTTCGAAAGAGGTGCTGACCCAGAAACCAACGAATACAGTGGCTCAGGTGGTGGGTTGAGTGGTGGTAGTTTTATCTTTCCATTTGCGCAGCATAACCCTGGAGATTCTTTGGGAAATTTCAGAGCCTTGCAATGAGAACACACAATGCTCATAGACCCGATTACAACATTATTATCCGTAGAATAATCAGTAGATGAATCATAGCGGAAGGCTGTACGATAATAATGTGTCGGTACACCAGCTTGTCGTTGTACGCGTCTAGCTATATTGTTTACTTGATGATTATCATCCTATCGATTAATAGATTCAATGCGACGTCTCTGTCTCAATCGATTATCTTCATTTCGTATAGCTTGATCTTCATGTGACTGAATTAATCGGGATTCTAATATCCGTTGGCTGTTCCTCTCAATACTATTTGCTCGATGTTCAGTATTTTCAATCACTCGAGAATTTCTTGATCTTGTAGCCGTACGGCCTCTGCGACCAATGTTCCTACGTCTGATTGGCGGCATCTCACTCACTTATTATGAAAGTTAATTAAAAACAAAATCGATACTATAATCTAACACTGTTTCTGACCGTAATTCGTTTTTATATATAAGAGAAGAGAGAAGAAAAGAAAATGTTCTTCGTTTTTTCTTATAAAAAAAGTTATTGCTGAAATTATACTCACCAACCCTATATTATATTGCACAAAAAATTTGAGCGCACGGTTAATTGTATTTTAAAATTTTCACTTTTTGCAGCAAACACAATAGCACTGAATAAGGCTCGTAAACAATTTTCACAAATAGCACTAATTAGGAACTTTTTAAAGTTTAAGCTTAGGCTAAGTAAAAAAATTGAGAAGTGAAAAGAAGGCAACATGATTGACAAAGTTAGGTGTTTGAGTTTCTCCTAAAAGTTTCTCATACATAGAAAAATTAGAAGTGAAATAAAGTCAGTATATGAAAAACTCAAATTTTCCTATAACAGGATCAGAAATAATGGTTTTTTTAATTTTTGATTTCTTCGGGTGGCACCACGCCTATTTGTCCAATCCCGCAGCAGAACTTACAATACGTAAACCAAACTTATATACCAAATTTTGTTCACATACTGTTAGCCGGAGCAGAAATAATGGATTTTTAATTTGTGGTTTGTATGGGAGGTACCACGCCACTTCGTCCAATCCCGCCCATATTTGCAGCAGAAGTTACAATATGTACACCAAACTTATATACCAAATTTTGTTCAAATACCGTTAGCAGGAGCAAAAATAATGGATTTTTAATTTGTGGTTTGTGTGGGAGGTACCACGCCCCTTTGTCCAATTGGACCGAAATATAAATCTAAACCACTCGGAGCGTCACTCAAACGCATACAAAAAATTTTATGCAAATCCGTCGCTCCGTTCTTTAGTTATGCTGTGGCAAACACACGCCAAACCATTTATATATAAGAGATTGAAAAAAATCGATTTTATGCTGATTAAGAGAAATGAAACATAGACATATTCTCAGGATGAAGCATCATTTGCTTTCGATTTTCTTTAAAAACAAAGGTATCAATTAGAACTATGTATCGTCGTCGAAACGAAATTAACGAATATGATTTAGATTTTTTACACAAACTGAATTTTTGCTCTCGAAACGAAACTAATAATCATTTTGAATGTAATTTATTTTGTGAAACATTTTGTTTGTATTTTATTCTAATTTTTGTTATTAAAAAATCAAATAAAATAAAAAACTGTGAAAACTTTTGAGAGACCGGTATCAAAAATTTAGAAAATAAATTATTCGAAGCATTTGTATCTTTCGCTGGCTGACACCAGACGATTTCTTTCTAATGAAAGAAAACAACAACCTTGGGGTTTAGTTCCGATTCAGAATAAGAAATTGAGGTGCATGAATCCGGATTTTTCTGACAGTTTCACAAATCAAAATATAAATTTCATTATGTTTTGTTAGAGAAACCAAATTAATGTAGGTTGTTGGTTTCATCTCAGAAAAATATCGCTTTCGTAACTTGTAAATAAAGTTCGTATTTATGTTAATCATTCCGTTATTAGTATACTTCTGCCTTTGGTTAGCTATGGACAATTTAAATGGCAAGAGCATATATAAAGCACTACATGTATATAAAGAGAAAGTAATTACACATTATATATTTGCACATACAGCTAGACCGGTTATGGCGTAGCTCCGACAAAAATTGTCAAATAAATTAATATCCAGAAACAGCACTTTCCGCTGGCCTCCAAAGACAGCTGATCTGACTACATCAGCCTTTTTTATGGGTTACATTAAGCAAGAGATGCACAAAACAAAACCAAAATTTGACTAAATTGAAGCAGTTTATTAAAACAATAATTGAGGCGATCCCGATTTCAGCCCTTCAGGTGGTAATGAATAATTTCCTGATCAGGTGTCGCATATGCGTGAATAAGCATGACTTCATTTACGATCTATCATTTTCATTATCAAATCGTAGTGGAATTTGTGGGCTACCTTGTATTTGGCGGCAAAATTGACTTGCAGTATCTATTCAATATAGAGTAACCAGACACCGCTTCTAACTGGTAGGCTACAGTTACCTGCATTTCCATTGAATTGTTTGATATGCTTGGTAAAATTTGAGGAAAACCGATAGAGTGAACACTGCCCTTTCAGTTTAACAATTTAATCCATATATTGTTAGGTTTATATTTTTCATTCACTTGCATTAAAAATTTGTTAAATTTGATATTTTCGCTACCCCTGGAGTACCTTCCAAACAGATTGACAGGTTTAGCAAAAATTGTTCATTTCTAAGCAAAAAGCTTCTTTTATTGCACAGATAGCGCAGACAGAAGTTGGGTGGAGGAGTGTTAAGTCAATTTATGTCACTCGACTGAAATTTATATACTGGGTTTCACCAAAATTGTTATAACCTTTTATTTTTTCTTTAATTCAAAAATACATAACTATAATTTGATCACTTTTTATTTTGTTAAGATGCGCACAATCATCTATACGTATGGGCTGCTCGAAAAATGGTATTCAAGAAGGATATTCAAAAATATACACTGAATAAATGGTATGATGACATGCAGTAGAGGTGAGCCACAAAAATCTTGCCAAGCATTTGAGATATACAGAATAGCGTACACAGTACGTGGATCACAGCTTAAGTAGCTTGAATCTATAGGAAATAGTCAGACTCGCCAAAGAGCGGAACCGATAATTTGTTGAGAAGTTCAATACATCAACTAATAAAGGAATCATGCCTAACGAATTAACGTCAAATGCTTGGGATTTTGCATTGCCATGTCCTGTCCTCTAAAAAATAACAAAAATAACAAATTACAATAGTTTTTTTTTTTTATTTATAAAGCATCATTATCGTATTTTGCGTAACTACACGGCTTATTTTGGATGACGTGGTGGATCCTTATCCAGGAGAAATATCATTCACACAGTGAGTAGTTCCTGTGGTGGGCACAGATTTACGCAAGAGGAAATGATTCCAGCATGAAATGTCTTGTTTCTTGCGCTACACGGCCGCACTGAATGTTGAAAAATGTCCAACCCAAAGTTAGGGATTTTGGATTTATAAAAAGAAACACTAAAAACTATAAATACCCTTTTGCGGTAAAATCTTTATACGTAATTTGGATATACGTAATTTGCATTTAAAAATATAGAAGACCTACTAATTGAATTGCCTTGAGAATGTAAGCAAAAACTTTATTTCTTTTTTTATCGTTTTTGTTTCAATATTTTAAATAAGGAAATAAAATGGATTAATTGCCCAATTTGGTGAGATTTGATGTTTACAAGAGCAACAAATTACAAGATGTTTAAAATAGATTCATACCATTTTCAACATTCACTTGGAAAAAATTCATTTAAAATTAAATTGGACCGAGTTTTTTAATTCACTGATATTAATAGAAACAAATCTTTTATATTAGACTGTGGGAGGTATACCAGTAGATTGAACAAGTAGATGAATAAATTTAAATTTACTTTGCTATTCTGTTCTATTTGCCATGTTTTTCCCCCAAAAGGAATGAAGGGTACAATTAAAGTTGCACTTACCAATTACATCAATTCGCTAGCACTCACTATTTTATTTAAATTAGAAAGCAACATAAATTGCCAAATAAATGCGAGAATAAAAACTATCGTTATCAAATTCTTACTGTTCTTTGATTTGATATTTTTTTTGTTTGTTCATTACCCTGCATCCGAATAAAAGTGAAATTTAACCCAACACAACTGTTAAGTTTGTAGGGAGACGTGGATTAGCATTTACGAGTATATTGTAACTGAGTTTGATTGTACGACCCTTTCTGCTTTTGCAGAAATTCTATACACAACTCCTCTAATATTTTTGAAGTCGAAGATTCAAGCTTAGATTAGGAGAAGCTTTTCAAACTGTCAGGGGTGGTAAAATATCAAATTTTTAACCCGTAAGAATAACAATTTATTTCTCGGTAATTGCCAGTTGCCGTCTGTTACTACTGTCGACAGCAGGAAATGGAGACATGTGTCTATGATACCAGGCTACATATCTAAGCCGTCCCAATGCAAAAGTTACTAAACCTGGAAATAGCTTTATTAGAAGAAAACCCAAATCATCCTTTGTCTTCCCTCTTATGGAAGGCATGTTTTTATTTAATAGCTGTAATATTTGACCAATTCACAACAAGTATAAATTGTGGAAACGGGTTTTCAATTTTCCACCTTTTTTAAAGCAGCAGATACACAGTAAAATCATGGCTGCAAGATATATGTCATCGCATATTTTAGGATTTCTCCCATTTATTTGCGAAAAGAACGTATTATATTGCAAGTGACATGCAATACCATGAAATATTGTTTAAGGTTTATTTTGTACATTTCCACTTTCCCTCCACAATCAACGGGGTAAGTCTTGTAGTAAACAGTCATTAAATTCTTTGCATTAGAACATGGCATGAAGTAACAATTTTGTTCAGTCTGCGACCGGTGTTTTAAATGTAAACCGGCAGCGCAAATACATTTAACTATAATCAAGCAGAAACAGCTTTGATATTGCCACTAAAATATAATTAAATTAAAGCAAAGCCCTCGACAGATTTATATTTAAATTTGAACTGTTGGAACTATTAGTCGAGAATACGAAACGAAAAGATAAGGACAAGGGGGTGGTAATACTGCGTAAACTTTCAGATTATTAGTAGTTTTGAGCAAACGATTTGAAGCTTATATAATTTGAAGGTTGGGATATGTCATTTTCAAGGAACAATTTTTTTACCTCCGGTGATACATCTGTCAATGTTGTATGCCTGATTTTGACTTCTTCTATTATATAAACTTACAGTATACAGTTTAAATTCTACAGATTATCAAACAAACTTGGAAAAATAAGATTTTTGCAAAGTAATTTTAGAACTTTATTGGACACATATTTGAGAAAGACATAAATATATACTACAGGGTGTCTGTCGGGAATTAATACTACTTTGTTCGTTTATAATTTTTTGATTAAACGATCTTATATCGATAAATGTTTTATTTAATGTCGGCAATTATGCATAAAAAAAATATCAGATAAATGTCTGCCGTTTGGATCACATTTTTCATTACCATCTCACACATTTCACGCGGTATTTAATTAATTTCATCACAAATATTTTGTTTGAGTTGCTCAAGCGTTTCTGGTTTGTTTGCATAAACCTTACTTTTCAGATATCCATACAAAAAGAAGTCCAGAGCAGTCAAATCAGACAACCGTGGAGGCCAATCAACATCACCATTTCTTGAAATAACTTATTGTGGAAAGAGGTCTCGCAGTAATTCCATTGTAATCCTGGCTGTATGCGATGTGGCACCGTCTTGTGGATACCACATGTTGATGAACAGCAAAGCATGCAGTTGTGGTGTTAAAAAGTTTTCAATCATATCACGATATACAGAGTGGCCCAGAATGAACGAAGTGGTGTGAATTCCTTGTAACTTTTTTATTATAATTTTTTTTTTCTTTTCTTTTTAGTATTTTGTAAAGAAGACTTGGAGAATTTATGATGGAGCAATACACAACTGAACAACGTGCCCAAATCGTTGAAATTTACTTTGTAAATCAACGGTCCATTGTGTTGACTCAGCGTGCATACCGTCGTCAATTTAATGTGCGGGTTGCACCCTCTCAGTCAACAATAAACCATTTTGTTGCAAATTTTCGAGAACAAGGAGCAGTAAGGAACCTTCCTGGTGCTGGCAGACGACGAACGGTGCACACGGATGACAATATTCAAGTGGTACAGGAGAGTATTCAGGAGGATCCACAAACATCAACCAGGAGACGTTCGACACAACTTGGCATCTCAAGAGTGTCGCATAGCATAAGAATGTTTCCATACAAAATTCAAATTGTCCAAGAATTGAAACCGACTGATTACCAGCAACGACTTGACTATGCAATTTATTTCCAGCAAAAAGCACAAGAGAATCCTAATTTTATTCATAACTTAGTTATGAGTGACGAAGCCCATTTCCAATTAAATGGGTTCGTTAACAAGCAAAACTGTAGGATATGGGCTACGGAAAACCCGAGAGTACTTCATCAACGACAATTACACCCAGTTAAGTGTACTGTTTGGTGCGGTGTTTCTTCAGAAACGATCATTGGCCCATATTTTTTTGAAAATGAACGAGGTGTTGCCATTTCCATCAATGCTGATCGATATCGGGCCATGTTGGAAAATTTTGTAAGGCCAGCCGTGGAAAACCATCCGCAAATATGGTTCCAACAGGATGGAGCCACAGCGCCACAATGGCTCTTTTACGCGACATATTTGGTGAAAGAATAATTTCGCGTACAAGCAATTTTAATTGGCCTCCGCGTTCCCCGGATTTAACCGCTCCAGACTTTTTCCTTTGGGGTTATTTAAAAGGAAAAGTTTATGTTAATAAGTCCAGGACTATTGACGAATTAAAATGCAATATTCGCGACGAAATTAGCAACATAACACCGGAAATTTTGCGAAAGGTCATGGAAAATGTGTTGGAAAGAGCACATTTGTGCGAAGCAGAAAATGGCCACCACTTGCGGGATATCATTTTTAATAACTAATCTGAAAATATTCCCCATAAATTTACTGTATTTAAAAAAAAAAAAATTAAAAAAATATGTCTTAAATAAAAAGTTATAAGCAATTCACACCACTTCGGTCATTTTGGGCCACCCTGTAGTTCCCCATTAACAGTTACCGTTACGCCGTTTTCAGTTTCAAAGAAGTAAGGTCCAATGATTCCTCCTGACCAAATTGCCACTTTTAATGGATGCAAAGGTGACTGATGAGTAACTTGAGGGGTTTCCATTGCCCAGAACCGACCAATCTGTTTATTCACATATCCTTTCAAATGAAGATGTGCCTCGTCACTCATTATGATTTTTTCATGAAAATCGGTGTTGCCGATGATTGATTTTGATAAAATGTTTTAACGATTAAAACACTTTGGTTTATCGAATATTTTTCCATAATAAATTTGCCACGTCTCTACTTCACTACTGCCAAATATGAATTGTCAAGACTAATGTTAACCAAAATAGCGGCAAAACAAAGTAGTATATCTTCCAGACGGATACCCCGTACTAATTTTCATTTGTTTCAATTTACGATTCGAGAATTCTTCAGTCAAATGTTTACTAGTTATTAGATATTGAAAAAAAAAATCATTTTTTATTATCCGCTGCATTTCATTGCATTGCAATTATATCGCAATGTCCTTTTAGCGATTTTAAAATTGCATTCTAAATAATACTTCGCAAACATATTTGCGCATGAACAGCATGATATTATATTAGGTGCATATGAAGACACTTTGCTACTTAAAACGACACTTTTCTTTCTATGAAGGCACTTTTCTATATGAAAAGTGTGTCTACGACAAAAAGTGTCTATGACGACTTTTTTGTATGAAAAGTGAAGTTGTAGCGGTCATGTATTAATTTACTTGTATGCTATAAATATCATACATTAATATTTAGTTAAACTTCTCCAATCATTCATCAATTTTATTAATTTCTAAATGATTCAATTTGTGTTAATTTTGTTTGTTTTAGTAATTAACTGACATTGTTTTTCGAGAGTATCACATATATTAATTGAGTGAATTAAAACACTCGAATTTATGCAAAATGGTCACTCATTTGTTATATCATTGCATTGTTGCTAATTTTGTTGTTGAGCATATATTACTCAAACTTATAACTCCGAAATTGCAGTTGTGATAACGGAACTCTAAATGTTTTCTTCTTATATTTTAAAACTATTGGTTTCATGTTTATGATCATTTTGTGTTCTATTCATTCGCTATTTGGAGATCAACAAATAAAGTTCAAACTCTTGTTTAAGCGGAAGAAACGATCTTTCCCTTAATAACTAATCCTCTCATAGAGGAATAAATACTAATAAGTGTAGACGTTGTTGGACGTTATCGTCTGCTCCGACTTACTTTTCAATAAATTAAATACAGAAAGAAGGTAAAAACGTTCTTGGACGGATTCGTCTGGTCCGTTATGCTTAATTTCTGTGAATAAAACACCAAAAGAATCCCCAATAGTGAATATTGAGGAATAGTGGTTACCCACGATTCCTACAAAGTCACTTTTCTTTATGAAAATTACTTTTAATTTAAAAATAAATGATTAAGCTGTTGGGTAAGTGCTGGAAAAAAGAAATGTTTAATTTAAAAATAATGTTTTTATTTAAAACTAAATGATAAAAAAAAATTTTAAAATATACAAATTAAATGCTATATTTGAAAATAGTTGATTAAGTGTATAACTTTTTAATTATGGTCTTAGTTATCGAAAAATGTTAAGAAAAATGCACAGTGGCAGAATAGCCGCATTTTTGTCTAATAAAATCAATAAACGTAGAAGCTGAACTCGTTTACATTTTTAAGGAACCAATCTGATTGAGAGCATGGCTATTGAACAACTTTCACTAGAAAGATAACATAACCGATATTTTATGTATAAGAGACTATTTTTGACACGCCATTTTACCTGGAGATAAGTCAGCACACCATCGCTCACGACACTATGATTTGCAGGTGTCACAAGCTGAACAAATTCAATCTGTAGAAAAAGCTTGATCACACACGGCCTAAACACATCTACTTAAAAATATGCCATTTGCAAATTTTTTAACATTTTTACCATCACTTGCTAATTAAAGGCAGTGCGTAGGAGAAATTCACAGATGCCTGAAGGAAATAAACCATCTTTTACCCATTTGTGAGATTTCAACCAAACTATAGACGTGGTTACAGCATCTGATCTGACTAGTTATCTGCTAATGAGTCGTTACATCATGCACAAAACTATGGAGCGTCATCCATGCTTCCACCTGTAACACCTGTGATGGAAAAAGTGCTAAAAAGAAATACGATCTAATTGATACATGAATAGGAGTGTCGAAAACAGCCATTATTCATAAATAATTTGCCAATATTTTCCACCGGAGGTTCGAATTTTTAGCATCTTTAAATAACAACTCTCAAAATGTATATTCCTGTAAAGAATATTTTAGTTGAGATGGTTGCTTATAGCAAATACGAATCATTTAGATCCATTGCAATTTGCTAATGAAAAAAAAAGATAAGTTTGTTGATCAATTACGGAGGTTTTACTATTCTTCAAAATGTGGACAAGATCCCGGTGTCGTACTTTTGAAATGTAAGCCGTCGTTCTTTATAAAGTTTGTGGTGGTCGCCCACATTTTCTTTCTGTTGTATTTTTGTAATATATATTTTAAAAATGTGTGGCTTACTAGATCTCAGTTACCGATCCAAATTTTGGAGCTGACAACTACCACTAGATTGGCGTCAAAATTTGAGGCTTATAAGTAATAAGCGTTATGTAGATTTCTACAGACTTCTGTTCTTCTATCGGATATCTGACGGCATTTTTAGACCAGGAGACTCATGACTTAACAAACTGTACAAAGAACCCGCTTCTACTTATTCGCCAAATTCCACATCCCATGATTACTGCTATTGTCTTCTCACATTCAGACTTACAGTAGGTGATCCGCGATCATATGCATGGCAATTACGTGTAATCATCATTATGCCACAGTTTGTCACAGCGTTTGGCTCCTCATTATGTTCCTGTCAAATCTTGGTAAAAACCTCCAATACTCTTCCTATAACCATCGATTTAAAGGGGAAGCCGTTAAAGAAACTCACTCGGGACATGCAAACATTTTTATTTCTGCCCAAGTTTAGACAATCATAATACGATTTTCGTATAATAAATTATTCCTTTTATGGCATTAAATGTTACAGATAGTGACGACGACGTTTTCATCGATGATGTTCATGATTATGATCCTTGTAATCCATTTGGTAATATGGTAATACATACATATAACGATTGTTGTCGTTGAAAAACCAATTTTTCATGTCCATATACGTATATATTCAATGCTGTTGGTATCACGTTATTCATTTCGCTGTGACCTTACGATATGGTTAATGCTCTTGTCAGATGTAGTTTACTCTTATTTGCTTTCCGTTCCATTTCATGTTAATCCTTTTCAGAATGCATTTGCTGTTTGCTGTTTGCTATTGTTCCTGTTAATGGAGTATTTTGCGTTGTGGACTTTTCATTGCAGAATATCAATTTCATAATCAATTTAATAATTATGTGCATTTTTGTTTTTGTTGCCATCATAGGTTCAGGACAATCTCTTTAATGAATGCATTTGAAATACATTTAACAATATTACCGATATTGTGTCAGTGAGCAGCAAAGTGATGATTTAAAGAATAAAATGTATTATAAAGTATAATTTTAAGAGTATTTGCATGAAATGGCTTTTGGATGGATGAAAATGTTTTATTGCTTTTGATTCAAAATATTCTCCAGTTACAAGAGGGACACTACGAACATTTT
This sequence comes from Philornis downsi, assembly GCA_019455685.1. Taxonomy (NCBI): domain Eukaryota; kingdom Metazoa; phylum Arthropoda; class Insecta; order Diptera; family Muscidae; genus Philornis; species Philornis downsi. Next base: position 4,866,282 of record JAHXMU010000683.1, on the reverse strand, counting down.
GTGCATTGTGGAGTCGGAATCTGTGTTATTTGACTTGAATCGTTGTGGAAAATGTACAAATTTTGAACAGGCAAAATATTTTGTTTGTATGAATAAATTTCAATACTTTTGACGAAACTTTTTCCAACGTTTTTTTGTATTGCTCAGTCTAAAAAAGTTCTTGCAGAACCAAAAAATAATATAAATGAAACGTCTGCAGACTGAATTTTCGCGTTACAGTTGTGATGTGGAGTCGCACTTTTATCCAACAAATGCAATTTATGCTGAATTATGAGTCCCATTTGAAGTGCATTTAATGCAATTTGGAAGAACTTTAAATTGGTTTTGTTTCAAATAACCAATGGACAATATACATATATATACATATATCCAATGTTATTTACTTCAACAAATTATAAGCAAACATTAGTTTGCTGATGTTAAACAAGTTGTCAACGAATTTTTCGTTTTACTGGAAGGCCTGTCAATGATATTATGTATGTGACATATGACATCCGTTGGGACTTTGGTGTGTAGCGCCACAGGAAGGTCTAATTTTCGATGACTGTCGCACGTAAGTCCGAGTGATTTTGAACAATAGCACGGGTTATGTTGAGTTTGAGGACTCCGGGCGATTGTGGCCTTACTATCATATATTCTATTACGTCTTCTCAAAAAATATCTCACCTCTTCAATTTGCAACAAGTTTTTTAACGTATTATCCACTTCCTCTAAAGTTGTTTGTAACTTTAATTAAATGGTCTTTGAAACTGAACAATACTTTTATAAACGTTTTAAATTATTGACATTCACAATCACTTTTTTCAACTTTACCTCTCCGACGCTTGTGACAAACTGAAGAAAGAAGAACATTTTTCTTTAATCATAACAATTTTATCGTAAAAGAACGATCGTTTGTATCAGTTATAACTTTTACAACAAATGTTTTTCTTTACGGAAAACGTTGCAATTTTTGAGGCAAAAGTTTAGTATACAAATTAAAGAAGTATTTCTGCGGCAAACGGGCTCGGAACGTGTTTTTTTCTTTGCGTGTAGACTTACCAGTTAAGGAAACTCTACAAGAAGGGTCCATATGAACCAAATAGCGCGATTTCGGTGGATCTTGGACCAATTTCAACTACTGTAGACCATGCCTTCGAGACGAGTGTACATACATTAAAAAAAAAAAATAATCGAAAGTCGAATGTACGTAGCCCACGAAATTTGAAAATTCGTTTTTTTTTTTTGACACACCTCGTATGTGGATTCTAACTTAATTTATTATGTGTAAAATTCGTCTATAAAACTACTTATCTAGAAAAAAAATAAAAAACAAAAAAATGGAATTACCGAAATCTCAATTAACACCAAAAGCATTACATGAAAGTGCTTCTGAAGTATTCGGACTTTTTACGTTGAAGATGCCCCTATCCTCGGTACATATAAATTTGAAATCACAGACATTTACGACAAACGACAGCGATAGAAATGACGGAAGTATTGTGACGTTTATTCAAGCTTCTGTCATCGATTTGTTGTTGGCAAGAAACAAAGACATTTTGTCTTACAATTTAAGGCCGTGAGCGATCAAGTTGCCACAATTGGCATTACGGAAAAAAATTTCTTACCACTCAAATTTGTGCGCTCGCCCCTAAGTGATACAAAGACGTTGATACCAAAGATACACTCTTTGAGTACTTAGAAGAAATGTTCGATCGCTGTCTTAGCCATGACATTAAAATTGCCCTAGAAAAAAAATTAGTGTGAAAATGGAACAGAAGGTAGTTCTAAATCAACAGTCGATAAACACAATCTGCCTAGCAATACTTCCGATAACGGATTCGAAGTGTGTAGTTTTGCCGCAGCTGAGAACATAATAATGGAAGTGGTCATGAGGTAACTTGTTTATTCTCTAACAAAAATACGAGAAACCGGACTGACATCTATTTAGTATCATGTCGTTACCATAGATTCGGGTCGCCAACTGGTTGCAGGTTAGACGCGACTGTTATTGGGCAGAGAGTAAAATATGCGTAACCAAATACAGAGAAGCTAAATATCGTAAAACTGTTTGGCCTTGAGACAACCACAATTTATCACAAAAAACCTTTCGTAAGTCGTCGCATTATATAGAAAGCAGAATTATGTTTGAAGAAACGGACACTGCCGGTCGAAATTCAACTTAAATGCAAAAAATGTGATAATGGGCTATCTTCCTATCTGGATAGCGATACACAGAGTGTGCTACAGTTAAAAAGAGAGTAGTTAAAGTCGGTTTATGAGCCTGTAACTTGCACGCATTATCAATTTTAAAAGCTCGGATTGGCTAAGCGAATGCATGTCTGATGATTGGTTCGGTATTTTATAGTTACCCTATTTCTGCTGTCTGAATCGAGTAAGGCAATAATATACAAAACATTTTAAATTTGGTTTTACTTTTCCATTCTGATTTTTTTGCAATTTAGACAATTTTATGAAATAAAAAATAATAATAAAATCAAAACCCAACCCACCGTATCAAGTTTTCAAAATGTACCGAAAGTTTAGACCTTTCAACCAGTTGCTATTCCGTCCATAGAGTTCATTGTCGAAGATATTTTGCTTTGGATAAGTTTGCTACATTTGCAAAATATAGCATAGACAATACTGTATTTTGATGCTATATTTGATGAACATTAGTGCGTTCGTGTCAATATAGAGCTCAGGATTTGTTTGACGCTAATGGCTTCCTTTAAATTTCGGATTGTTCATTGAGAGAGTGTTTCACCATTCAATCGCTTGCTCAGTACGCAGTAGCCTCTGTTTGCTAGAAATAGTATTCTCTTACTCCGACTACATTAGTTTTATTGACAGCGGAACCAAGGTAAATGAAATCATCCATCATTCAAGCGTTATAGTTACCAACGTTCACTCTGTGTCCCAAATGAGTAGACCCAATGTTCGTTGGGAAAAATAACTTTGCTCCTCGTTTCACCAATGCTTGAAAAGGCCGCAGTAACTTCTCGTAGTTTTCCGCTAATATTATGTTGACGCTATTGTTAAAGATGATACCGTGTTAATCGCACCTTTAAAGGTGCATTGAAGAGATCACACGATAACCGGCTGCCTTGCTTAAATCTTAGTTTGGTGTAAAATATTATAATTCATCAATATTTTTGCCTATCCTTACTGAAGACGTATAATCTTTGTGAAAACATCAAGCTCAATCAGGATTTAATACACTTTCTGCCGTAACGGACTTGCGAAGTTGTTTTTTAGATAACGAAATGTTGCTGCAGATGTCGACATTTTTTCTTAGATATCCTGCAAAATTTGCCATAATGCGAATATTTGGTCGAACGTGCATTTATCAGATTTAAACGCGCATTGATATTATTTAACCAGTTCAGATAGAACATTATAAGCGACGGATAAAAGACTTATACTGCGATAGTTGGTACACATACATGGATCGCCTGATTTCAACACAGGTAGGGTATAGTTAGATTTCAAACATAGGTCATGCATTCTTTGAGTCAGATCGTTTTTAGGATCTGATATATGCTCATAATCAACTCATCGCCGCTGATGGCGATGTTCTATTATTGTTCCAATATTGCCGAATTTTTCTGTTTCCCCTCTATATCTATGACTTTCTCTATACTCATTCCTTTCTCTTTCCACAACCGTTTCGTCCGCTTAAGAAACGGTCTGATTCTCTTCTCTTTTTCCTACGACATACGAATTAGCTAAGACATTGGCAAGTATTCAGTATCATTCTGCTTAGATATAAAGAGACATTCTTCATAGTACTAACGACAGGTTTTGAGGCCTATACTTTGATATTAATTGTACTTCGTTGATGCTCTAAATAATATTGTAATAAGATTTAATTTCTGGCGTAATTCTATGTACAGAGCTCCGCCTTTTAAAACAGGTCCTACTTTATACAACCCCCAGTTGCTTTTGCTTGCCTTAGTTTATAAAATCGTTATTTATGATCCCGTTGCTACCTTCAAAATCCCAATAGAATGCTTTTCGATGTCCCTATCCCAAAAACCCACAATAATGCGTAACTCTGTACAGATAAGTGTACATTGTAACATTATAACATTTTTACAGCAACATTGTTGAGATATTTAGCAATTTACCCTAAATACATTTTTTATTTGGTTGTTTTACTCTTCTTATCATCAGCAGTTAATATAACTTTGTGGATTTTAATGGTTGCTCATGACTTTGAACTGTAACGAAGAAGAAAAAAACGCAAAACGCCACAAAGTAAAAGGGTTTAATGTTTTTATTTGTTCATGGCAGTTTTTTCTTTTTTCCCTGTCCATTTAAAAAACGCTTGAAATATATGGAGTCTTAATAGGCGATTAACTGAAGAAACCATTTACACGCCTACTCTTATCATGATAAATTACAGTGTAAATACTTAAACTCCATGGCGTTCCCTTTAACAGCAATTTAACAGATCCCAATACAAAAGATCCATTTAATTGGGTTGAAATTTGAAGAAATCGGAAATTAATTCCTTTGCAACAAAATACCATGTATTATTATCTAAATCTGGTATTAAATTGAAATAAATCTCCAAAGATTTAGAAGAGAAAACAAATTAAAAACTTAAATGCATTTTGTATAAGAAAATAGCAAATATCTCAGGACTTAATTTGGAGCAATAAAAAGTGTGAGTAATGATTTATCTTTGTTTGGCAACACATATTTATAGGGATTAGTATGAACACAAGATGACACTTAAACTATATCACAATTTCGTCCTTCTGTGCGTCTTTCGTGTTCTGTGTCATACTCAAGATATCTATCACTTAAATGCAAAAGTTCCTTGAGTTGACTTGTGTGAATGTCAGCTGAGAGCTGCTATAAGTTGAGTATGACAAATTCCTTCAAATAAAATTAAAACTATTTTGATAAGAATAAAAGAGTTTTTATGCAAATTTTAAATTATGAAATTTAAATTCTCCATTAGATGTCTTTCTTCCCAGTGCGTATGTATGTGTATGGATAAAGAACTTGAAATGACAAATGATTGCGGGAAGTTTCAAAATTGTTGAGTACAGAGGAAAACCCAACAAAAGTTTTATGCTCAATTGTTTTTAAATGTAAAAAAAAACATCAGTGGCAGTCAGGGAAACTACATTTTTCATTATGTATAAGAGTTTCTCCAGTTCTTGACAAAAATTCTCCAATATGACACAATTTTTGGAAATATCGATTGTGCCTGAACTTGGAGCGAAGCAAATAATATAAGTGTTTGAGTCCTTATCTTCTAAAATCAGTCATGGTGTTAAACTATCCTTAAGAACGAAGAGATAGTGCAGCCAAGATAGGCTTTTGTTTTTGGATTATTGCAAAACTGACATATGCAATTTTATTATTTTCGGAGTCACATTTTAAAACGCGCTTACTAACTAGAATTTTTCATTTGAAATTTTCGACTGATATTCCGATATTTTCCGTGAATTGTAGTAATTTCATTCCAGAGGTATTTTGCACAAAATGTCAGAAATTTCATTATATATAGACTTGTTTTTAGTTATATACAGGGTGGCGCTATAGAACGTGCATATTGCATCATCTTTTTCTGCGAGGTAGAAAAGGCAAGGGCGGGGGGCGCCTACATCGTTGGGTTAGCGTGCTCATGGAGTTTTAGTCGCTATGAATCACTTCGACGGGAAGCGTCGCGCATTTTGCGTGCGCTCATCTTACGAGAACTCTCGTTCATATATTGCTACTAGGCGACTATGTTGTACTGAATATGGACTACGGCGAATTAGTGAAGCTCCGAGTGCTAATTTAATTAAAATATGGGTTAAGCGTTTTGGGGAAACCGGTTCAACATTTAAACCACAAGCAAATGGTCGCCCAAAAACATCTACGACCGAAAACAATGTTGAGAGAGTTATGGAGTCAGCACGAGGAAATCCACAAATGTCGACTCGCAAGAGATCGTCTGTTTTACAATTATCGCGACGAAGTTTGCAACGAATTTTAACATTGGATCTTAAACTGCATCCATATAAGCTGCAATTAACACAAGAATTGAAAGAGTTTGACTTCATAGCAAGGCTCGCATTTGCTAATGAAATGCTTAATCGATTTTCCAATTTTGACAACATCCTTTTCCCTGACGAGACTCATTTCCTTATGAATGGGTTCGTAAACCGGCAACATTGTCGTTACTGGAACAGTGAAAATCCCAAAATCAAACACCAGAAACTATTGCATAGTCCTAAAGCGACAGTATGGGCAGCAATCTCTGGCAGAGGAATAATTTTTTTGTTCGAAAATAGGCGGGGCCAAAACGTCACGGTTAATACGGAACGCTATGTTAAGATGTTGGACGGATTTTTGGCTCCAGAAATTGAAAGTTCAAGAATAGTGAATTCCAAAACTTGGTTCCAACAAGATGGAGCTACCTGTCACACATCAAATGACTCCATGGCGGTGGTGAAGCAGATGTTCCCTGGCAGACTGATTTCGAAAAGAGGTGATATCCCAATAATCCAAAAAACATCGTTCAGCTCAAGGAGAATATCAGTGGTGAAATGGCAGCCATTACACCGGTATTACTGAAGAAAGTTTTCAATAATTTTCGTTTGCGGTTAGAGGAGTGCCGTCGTAGAGAGGGTCACCATTTAGATGATGTTATTTTTAAAAAACAAAGTCCATTTATTACTCTACAATGCCTTAGATTTATTTTAACCATACCTTTTGTATTTATATTTTAATCTATTTTTTAAATATGCACGTTCTATTGCGCCACCCTGTATTTAAAGCATTGATGTTTTGAGAAGCTAACAATAAATTATAATATAATCCTAAGTTGCTACCGGGTCTATGATATCGAATGGCATTTTACTGTAATCCTCTTATAAATGTACTATTTATTTTTTTTTAACTCAACTTTATTAATTTTCATACAAATGAATGATTGCTCCAATCGGTCGAGAAATTTGATTCGTTGTTTTTTTTTTTTTGTGATGTGTTGTCTGAAAAGGCAGACATAATGAGATTATAATGGAACAAATGTTCTGGAATTTGAGGGAGTTTAAAATGTTATTCTATGTGCATATATGTATATACAATTATTGAGAGATTGTTGGCTGATTAACCAACCGATTCAATAAGCTCTGCCCCGCTCAAACAGTTGGTCACGATAATCAACATACATACATACATACATACACACATATTCCTGAGATCATTAATGTCCATTAAGCACTTATAATCGTACTTTTGACTGAAATTTTCGAAAATCATACTTTCTGGCGATTATAGATGAACATTAAACTACCACAGTAATAGCGTGGTGGTGTATTTGTACTTTAGAAGTTCGTACTTTTGGTAGTCTAAAAAAGGAAAAAATGGTGCCATTTGTAACATCGCCAACTCCTAAATGGAGCCTAAATGAAAAATGGAAAAAGTGATGCTTTTGCCTAGAGCAAAGTCTAATTAGGAACTAAAGTCTGGAAATTAGGAATATTAGTTGAATTCACCGAAACTAGGGCATAAGTGTAGATTTCGAAGAGATTTTTAGTAATTCTTACTTGTAAGGGATAAACGTTAAGAAATAAGAAAATAAGAAATAAGTATGAATTAATATGGACATCTCTGTTGCGATATTTTCTGAAGTTAGAACTTCTGTGGGAAAAAAGTATTCAGTATAAATTCATCTGTCAATATAAGTGCACGATGAAGAGCAATTTTTGGAAATACGTACAATTAACAACTCAATTTTCATTACAGCGAAAGGGAGCAATGGGAATTACAAATTTGTTATCACAGTACTGGAAAGGATTCTTTGAAATTTGAAGAAAAAAAGTCTACTTATATATGCAATAGAGTAAAGAGCATATTATTCTTCTTAAAGAGAATGCACTTTTCTTTATTCGTTCAAATCTATCATAACTTCATCACTTTCCAAGTATTATTATAATATATATATATATATAAATAATGAGGTTTGGCAAGATATGTAATTTAAATTTTCAGAATTGTAATCTTCTTGACTTAAAAGCAACAGCAATGTTAATTGTTATTGAATTTGTTATTATACACTAATACATCTATGCAACTGTGCAAATACATATAAAACCACAACCATTTCTAAAATTGGTTGAAAAAAATATGAAAAGAAAGTAGAATTTTAATCAAATATATAAAATCTTTAAGTTGAACTCGACGTTGTTCATATTTTTACATCCCCAAATAAGTCTATTTAAATATGTTTTTACCATAAGTTGCAAACATTTTATTTGCTTTTCTCATTTTGTGGAAAATACTACTCAAATATGTAAAAGTGTCCACTCAAGTTGTTATCAAACCACAAATATAAAATTTTGAAATGCAATTTTGGACAAGCGATCTGAATACACTCAAAATTTAAAAGAATTTAAAACGATTTTAGAACGTCATTGACATTGATCGTCGAAGAAATTACGGATTCAAAAGCCATAAACTAACGGATTGTTCATGACGGACACTATACTCGTATATTTTTACCGCCTGTTTTGCACACGTATCAGGTATTTGAAATAAGAAACTCCCCCAAACATTTTGCTGGATTAGCTTACCGATACATGCATTCCTTTCGTGCATCCATATTTGTTTATAATTTTGTATAAATATATATATGTCTGTACATATGAGCACATAAATGTTTAATATCGTATTTGCATATGTTGACATTTAATTATAACAAAATTTTAATGAAATTTTCACTTTGGTAGGTACGAAAGTAGCATGTTAGAACTAATGCTGTCACATGTCTCCTTGTCTTCTTTTAGCAAATTATCTTCATCCGACATAGATGTGAATATTTTTAATTGAATATTTATGTAAGAACATCAACCTAACAATTATTTCAAGTAACTTATTTTATACTTAAGTTGTTATATGCATGTCATCCATTTACATTGTAATCACAATACATCAAGTTGATCAAAATGTTATCGATAAGGAGGCTTACAGAGATAAATGCCTAAGATTGTGAAATTTGATAGAAAACTTAAATTAAATGAGAGCATTTGGGTATGTTTCCAATATCTTTTTGGAGCAGATATCACTCAAACATTTGTTTAACTTCGAGTGTACTATGTCTAAGTATTCAATTGATAAGCAGTGTGTAAGTTTTAAAAATAAAACCAGAATAGGAATCGATGTATCTTTGTGTTTTTTTTTTTTTTTTTTTTTTGTAACTCGACGTACGACGTGAAACTTTGTAATTTTTGATGTGCTTAAATTCATAACATCAGTACCCACTAGAATAATAAAAACAAAGAATAGTAATAATAATAATAAATAATAAAGTGAAAACTTTTACGCAGCCCAAATGGAAGAAACATACATAACAAATTCTAGTTTCCAAAGATGCATGACTGAGACAATCACGGAATTTGGTTGTCTCTCCCAAGTTCAATTGTTGAGTACGCCTCAGTAAATTAAAACTTTGCCAACAGCATCAGCATATTCAAATTCATACGGCAGTTTTATAGCAAAACCAGTATCATAGCTACAACGTCGGTGCTCGAATTATTTTTGAAACAGAATATTTCCGCCCGTCACAGTGTCTCTTGAGGCCTAACCGCTCCTGTTAAGAGTCTGGAATTATTCCCCAAAATATGTATTTCAAAAATTGATGGAAAAATGAACTAAATTCGCCCAGGGGAAAATTGCATTTCTTCAGATTTTTGGAATATTTGTATCATTTATTTGGTAATTAAGAGCTATATGCATTAGTAATGGGCAGGTATGCGAAGCCTCCTCAAGTTATTTACACTGGTTGCTGAAAAAAATCTTAAAAATACGATTTTTCGCTTGAAAAACAGGATTAATTTTTTAATGAGTCAAATCGTCGTCAACGATTCAACAGATCGGAAGTATCACAAGTGGCAAAATGAGTCAAGTAGAATAGAAATTCGGAAACAATACTTTTTTAAAGCAACATTTCAAATTTAGACATGAGGGAGAACATTGAGTTTTGTTTTTTTCCGGAAATACGCCTAGACACAATCCCTTCTTCTCTGTATGGTTCCAAACAGATTGTGCAATTTGTCGTGCAACCAGGCCTCTTATGACTGAAATGCACCGAATATTCTCCAATAAGCTAGTGTCAATAAGCCCAACGACAGCGTGCAAAGTGTCGAGATAGCACACAGAAAGATAAAAGTTTCTCCCATAGTGGTTGATAGCTGCCATAAATTTGCCATTGTCATCGGACTTCTGGGTCAGAGATGTAAGTAAAAAAGAATGTCTATTGGGACAAAAGTGTATCCGAATACGCTGACTGATAACGAGGAAGCTATTAAAAAATTGAAAGTGATGGATTTTACATTCTTCACACATCCGCTTGTTGATGACAAGAAATTTAAACAAATGCTCTTTAGATTACCAAAATTTAGCATCGGCAATATTATGGAAGAGTTCAAAACTACATTTAATATTAAGCCGGTTTCCACAAAAGAGATCCAGACTAAACGAAGTAATCCGGATGATGCGCTATACATGATTGAATTCAACAAAAATCGAATGAGTAAACGAGAAATAAAATTAAAATTATTAAATACTTTTAAATACTTTTGTGACATTGTAGTTCACTGGAAAAATCCTCTACGTAGAAATCGTGGGCCTACTCAATGCTCCAAATGCGCAATGTATGGTCACGGTTCATCAAATTGTTATAGAAAAATTATTTGCATTCTGTGCGGAGGATCTCATGACTATTCAACGTGTCAACTAAACAAAACACCTGAAAATTGTCCTGTCATTTATAAATGTCACAATTGCATTAAGAAAGACTTACATAATGTCAACCACAGAGCTGACGATAAAAACTGTCCGCTTCATAGGGACTATTTGGATATCCGTAGAAAGGTCACAAGACCAAATCGATATAAAAAAGATCCAATTTCTTTTGTTCCTGCATTCACTGAAGGCGAGGTTCCACTTGGATTTAACAATAGTACTGACAATGAAAACGGTAACAATGCGTACTCATATGCTTCGAACTTAAAATCGAATACAAACAATTCAGATGATGACGTATCCAATGAGCAAATCCTACAAATATATTTTGATGCAATTGATGCATTACAAAAATGTCAGAATAAGCATGACAAAATGAGAGTACTTGGTATGATGCTTAAACATGTCATATAAGTTAAAAAATCAATACGATCTTCACGTTGTGCACTTGAACGCACAAGGTATAACAAATCCTTCTTCTATTTTGGAATTAGAACACTTCATAAATGAGGAAAAAATTGACATTGTTCTATTGAATGAGACGTTCTTGAAGTCAAACCACAAATTAAAAATAAGAAATTTCAAGGTCTACAGGAAAGACAGGACAACTCATGGAGGAGGCGTTCTTATCGCAATAAATAGTAGAATTCCTCATCAGCGTATACCGACAATTCATACCTCATCTATAGAAAATATTTCCATCGTTGTACAAATAAATAAAAGGCCAGTGAGACTGACATCAGCCCAAAATACTCAGCACAATTTAATCATGATTTAAAGAAAATAGCAGGATCATCCCACGAACATCTAATTTTTGGTGATCTAAATGCACATCACACAAGTTGGAACTGCCATCGCAACAATCCAGTCGGAAGATGTTTATTCAGTAATCAACTAAATTCTAAATTTTATACATACAGTCCCCTCAGCTGCCATCGGTAGTTGATCTACTGCTCACCAATACTTCTTTGAATTTATCACATTTGGAAACACTTCCAAATCTATTTGCTTCGGACCATGCTCCTGTGACTTGCCGCATTTTTGGTCATGTGAACACAAAATCATGATGATACTATTAAAAACAATAACTTAGACTCTGTAATAATAACTCACCTAAATATCGATGATATACTGTCAAAAATTACAAAAATAATCAAACTATCTGAAGGAAAAATCCTGGTTATTGAGAGAGACTTTTGATGGGACAACGAAATCGATTTCGCCGTAAATTACAAACATCACTAAATATCACGGAAAAAAATACGCTAAAATGTGTAATTAAACAGCTGGATCAATTCGTACAATTCCATGTGATAAATGATAGAAACATCTGCTGGAATTCATTTTTGCGATCGCTGCCACCTGGTAATAAAAAGTTTTGGTTGTTAACCAAAGCCATGAAAGGCGCTAAAGTAAGAATTGATGCATTGACAAGAGATGGCGCTAGTGTGCATAATAATACAGAAAAGGCTAATATGATTGCCAACGTTTTTGAAGAATCACACAAAATTACCTTAAATGTAATTTCATCGAAGGAATCAAGTGTAGCCAAACATATTAAATGGCTTGACAGACAAATAGTTTCAACAGACGAATATTGTCCAACTACTGTGGACGAAGTAAAATTTTTTGCAAAAGGTTTAAAAAATCATAAAGCTCCAGGCCTTGATGGAGTTAAACCTATACTTTTGAAGAAAATGCCTGATGTAGTTTTCGATATTATAATGAAAGCTTTTAACTGGTGCCTAAATAATGGCTATTTTCCAGCGCCTTTCAGAAAAGCTAAAGTTGTTCCGGTCCTCAAAAGTGGAAAAGACTCCAAGAACCCTAAAAATTATCGTCCAATTAGTATGCTGAACTGTCTGGACAAGATCTTTGAAAAGACAGTTCCGGAAAGAATAAAAGAACACGCGGAAAATAACTTGGTTTTAAAAGAGGAACAATTTGGCTTCCGGAGACAGCATTCGACAATACACCAAATAAAAAGAATTATAAATACGGTTTTAAGCAACAAAAGACATCGAAAAAGTACTGGAATGGTTCTTCTAGATATAGAAAGCCTTCGATTCCATATGGCATGATGGTCTAATATATAAACTTAACAAATTTGAATTTCCCGTTTATTTACAAAAGATGGTAAGAAGTTTTTTGGCCGACAGATCATTCATTGTTAGTGTCAACGAAGAGCAGTCCGCACCCCGAAAAATCCTAGCTGGTGTACCGCAAGGTTCGGTTTTGTCTCCGACTTTGTACGCCATATTCACATCAGATTTTAAATTACTTAAAAATGGGGCTATAGCATTATATGCGGATGACACTGCCATAATGTTAAGTGGAAAAGTTTCAAATGCAATTGTTAAGAATATGAAGAAATCACTAGCTCATATTGGAAAATATTTCACGAAATGGAAAATAAAAATAAACGAGGGAAAAACACAAGCTATAATTTTACCCTTTGAATAAATCGCCAAAACGTAACCCCTTGTTCAAACTCAGTATAGCCGGTACTGATATTCCTTCACAAAATTCAGTGAAATATCTGGGATTAATACTTGACAAACACTTGAACTTTAAAGAACATGTTTTAAGTGCGGCAGTCAAAGCTATAAAATGTGAACGAGCGTTATTCCCTTTACTTAACCGTAGATCTCATTCAAACACAAAATGTAAACTGCTCATTTACAAAATGTGCATTCGTCCAATCATGATGTATGGCTGTCAGGTCTGGTCTAAAAGATGTGCTAAAAGTCATTTGAGGAAACTCCAAGTCATCCAAAACAAGAACTTAAAACAGATAGATAGCTTAAACATGAGGTATTCAACCCGTCGCATACATGATCGTTTTAAGGAGGATATGTTACATACTTACATTGGCATAAATAAATGACAAATTCGAGAATCAAAACAGGCTATCGCATCATAGATTGTTGAAGAATCTAGAAGAATAACTGTGATATCTCTTCCTAAAGGTTTTATCCTATTTTTTTTCCTTTAATTGTTTTCTCTTTCATAGACAAAGATTATTATTTGAAAAATAAAATATCTTCTTTTGCTGCAATACTTTCAGTTTTAACTCAACCTATGTAATTACTAAAATCTATTAAACATTTTTTAATTGTATGTATGATAGAAGTAAAAAAAAAAAAAATAAAAAAAGCCCAATATTCCGTTGCTGCTAAAGCTCTCTTATCTTATTTTTTTTTTTTTTTTTTTGTGGGGACGTCACAAAGTAGTTCAAAATAAAACCAAAAAATGTACATGCTCAATGAATAGCAATGTTGTGCATGCGTTACCGAGCGGGAACATCATTTGAATTTAATATTTTTAAAATTATCTATAAAAATGTTTTAATTTTCAAATGAGTACAAAAAAAGTATTATTAAAAATGAATTGTTTTAGTTTTTAATGTAGCAACATTCATTAGTCGCCTTGTATAATAGTTGAGTTTGACGTTACCTACTTGTTTAAGACTCATTGGTGTTAGCATGTGATCAAGCAAAGTTAATAACAGGCAGAGAGTACTCACGTACTACATTTCGTTTTTCTGTATTTTCATTTCATTCAATTATCAGTTATAGCGTTTATAATGTCTCTTCGCCTTACAGACTATTACAGAGGCCAGTTGGTAATATTAATAATGTTGAATTTTAACAGTTTACATTATAATAGTTTTTTTTTTTTTTTTTTTTTTTTTTTTTTTTTTCTTCATTCATTTTCTTTATTGGATCTTTCGTATGAAATTTACAATATGTATTCAAATCTTAATCCTATCTTAAACTAAAGTATCCTGCCATTGCCGGATCTTGTTTTTGGCGAACAGATCTGTTATCACCGGACCAAGTCTAGCGTGTCCTTTCTTTTTAGCCGTATATGGCCGGGAAAATGCTGAAGGTTTTGAGCGAGTGGGTTTGAGTGGGAGGACAACTTCGATATATATGACCTGCTTAATTTTTTCATTTCCTCGGAAATATATGGAATGTTTAAATCTTTGTGTATGTTATCATTCCTAACATACCATGGGGCACCACAAATTTGACGCAGTATTCTTGACTGTCTTCTCTGCAGCTTATTTATGTTAGAAGCCGATGCCGTTCCCCACAACTGGATGCCGTATGTCCATATTGGCTTCAATATGGTTTTGTAGATGGTGATTTTATTTTCCAAACTGAGAGTAGACTGGGAGCCAATAAGCCAGTGGAGTTGAGCCATTTTTAATTTCAATTGTATAATTTTTGAGTCAATGTGATTTTTCCAGGTGAGACGTCGGTCAAGGTGAATACCCAAATATTTGACATGGTTATGAACGGGTATGATACTACCGTGAATAGTGAGGGCTGGGCAATTGTTCTGTCTAAGAGAGAATGTAACCTGTACACTCTTAGTGGCATTTACTTTTATCTTCCACTTTTCGAGCCAAGATTCTAATGTGTGTATATGAGACTGCAGTTGTCTAGAAGCCATTAATGGGCAAGTGCTAGTGCTCATGAATGCAGTGTCATCAGCGAAAGTTGAGGTTTGAATTAGGGATTGCACAGGCATGTCAGAGGTGTAGATGGTATATAGTATAGGGCCTAGTATACTGCCCTGAGGAACTCCTGCTGAAACTTTTCTTTGAGTTGAAACAGAGTCTTTCGATTTTACTACAAAAGATCGATCCTTCAGATAGCTCTCCAGGAGCTTATGGGTATTTGCCGGTAGAAAAGAGACTATTTTGTGAATAAGGCCTTCATGCCACACTTTATCAAAGGCTTGGGAGATGTCTATAAAGAGAGCTGAGCAATATTTCCGATCTTCGAAAGTTTTTCTGATCTGGGTTACTATACGGTGTACTTGTTCTATCGTTCCATGACCCTTGCGAAACACAAACTGGTGCGTGGGTATTACATGGTTTGCTTCAATATGGGGGTACAATATTTGGAGAAAGATCTTTTCAAACAGTTTAGATAAAATAGAGAGTAAACTTATGGGTCGATAGGATGTAATTTGTGACAGTTCCTTTCCAGGTTTTGGGATCATTATTATTTCAGACAGCTTCCATGATTGAGGAAAGTAACCAATTCGAAGTATAGCATTAAATATAAATAAAACTAATTTGAGGATATTGTGGGGGAGTTCTGAAATCATTTTCGCTGTTATTTTATCGTGTCCAGGAGATTTATTCATTTTCAACGAGAGAACATTTTTCTTTAAGAGAGATAGACTTATTTTCATTGGATTTGTGACCATTGGGCTAATGATCGTCGGATTCACACGAGAGATTGTATCGTTAGGAGTAAATACTTCTTCCAGATGATCAGCAAATTCTTTTACTTTTTCATCACTACTCCTTGCCCAACCTCCATCTTTCATCCGTATTGGAGACTCCTGTGTTATAGGACGCTGTAGTTGTCTTATGGCCTTGTACAGGCTATAGTTAGTGTTTTGTGTGGCTCCTAGACGAGATAAATAGCGGGCTTCGGAGATTTCTTTTTTTTCATCCAGAGTTGACCTCAGTTTTGACTTGCACTGGTCGAGACGAGCTTTGAGGTAGGGAGATCTGTGCTTTTGCCATCGTCTTCTCGCTTTCCTTTTCTCTTTAATTAGAGATTCAATATGACATGAGGATTCATTTTTTGTTGTAGCATGGACCTTGTGCGGAGTTGCCAAGTTTGCGGCAGTTGTCATTGTGGTAGTGAGGACGTTGATGGCAGACTGAATTTCATCTGGTGTTTTGAGAGAAAAGTTTTGCCACAGATGAGAGCTTATGTACATCTTGTATCTCAACCAATTTGTATGCCTGTTTGGAAAATGGTAAGAGATTTCCGGGTTCAAGGGAATGTTAAATACTGTGAGAATTGTGGGGGAGTGGTCGGATGAGAGGTCAAGGGAAGGAGTAACGATGATGTGTTCTCTTGTTATGCCCTTCATAACTGCAAAATCTATGAGATCGGGTGTTTTATTGAGATCCGTGGGCCAGTATGTTGGTTCACCTCCAGACAAAACTTTTAGGCCTGAACTCGATAATAGTAGTAATAAAAATCATAAAATAATGTTGTGGAAAAGGAAATAAGTCGCAGAAGTGTTTCGGTTCTTTCAAGTAAACACAATTTAATTTTCGACTTAAACTCTGTTACGCTAGCAAGTTGCTTAATACCATGTGGTAATTCATTGAATTCATGAGAACCAGTGTAACCTACTTTTTCCTTTGTCAACTCAAGTCACCATCTTGAACGTATCAAGTTCAAACGCTGATGTGTGTTTATCTGGGAATGGGTACAATGTTGGTGAAATGTTACAAATGCATTGCCAAATTGACTCCACTTGTTCCAGATATTTAATAGATTTTGATTCAGGTACAGGTCCAGCATTTATATTAAGTATGGAAAAAAACTGCACAAATGTTTTTTTACCAGCATTTATGCATAAATTGTTGAGTCGAATACTCGTATATTCAAACAAAATTGACGCATCATTATCAATCCACGTTTTCAACACTACCGGATGTTTATGACGGTATAATCACGACTATCTTCCCATAAAACTTTATGTTTTTCAAATCATTGGCATATATTTCAAAGAGTAACGAACCCAGTACACTCTCTTATGGGTCACCATACTTTGCTGGATTAAGACTGCTTGTGTTATGTTCAACTTGCATATAATGTTTCCTATTTTTTCTAATAATCTTTCAGAAGTTGTACTGTTGACTTCTGAATGCCAATATATTTATATTTTTTAATTGAGATTCAATGATCAATCAGATCAAAAACTTTGTTTAAGTCGAACATTTCTAAATTCCTAAATCCTCTATCAAGCCCATCACATATCTCATTAACCACTTTAAATACTGCCACTTCGAAAACTAAATTGCCTACGTAATATTATATCATGGTAATATTAGCTGGTATTATCAGTTTTTGGTATAGGTATGATCATGTATAGGTAGATTTTTAAAATATCAGCAAAACTTTTAAATAACGTGGTCAATATCATTGATATAGCAGGTTGTCGTGTCAACAGTACTTTGTTACATATTCTATTATGTCCAGGTCCTTTCTTAGAATTGATTCCACTGTAAAAGTATTCACTTCACAAAAATACATTGCAAAATAGAATTTATTCCGCCCATCCATTACAGTGTCTATTGAAAGAACGACTGAGGCTGGGCCGCTTGAGTTAAGGGTGTTTGTTTCTGTCAAATATAGGAAATAGTTACGACAATATCGTCCTGCATTCTCACGAATAAGAAACACATTACCTTGGCATAAGTGTCACGAGCAGTCCTTTTGGATTCCTTCATCTGCTTTGTTCAAAAGGGTGCAACCGTCACATATAACTCCTTTTTAAATAATTGTCCATCAATTTAATTTTTCCTTATATAACATTTGGTAAACAAATAATATTTATTTAGAAAGTGTAAAATTATTTTTGAATTCTGCATGTCCAATAAGTATAATATGGAGTGTTTAGATATGTGGTTTCTTAACCACCCGAGTATACAAATTTGTTTTTAGAAGGAGCTTAATCTGATCTATTAACGGAGTTTGATATTGATTGCTCCATATTTTTCTATAAAAAATATTTGTAAATATATATTTGTATACATTTCAATTTGAATTTCATTGCAGTTCAGCGAGACTATCACGCAATTGAACACACAAGGCCAGGAGGAGATTCATTTGATGGTAACAGAAGAGACCAATTTTAGTTTGGCAAATCGAAATGCGACTTTGGATGCAATTTATTTTATTGTTTTATTTATTTTATTTCAAACAATTATACTACGACATAACCGCATATTTTTCTTATGTAGCAGATAATAATAAATATGTAATAAATAATAACAAATAAAATAAACTTTTAAAATGACACAATTTAGTTTATTTTTCAATAAAAGATATCTAAAAATATATTGGAGGGATTCAGCGTGAATCTCAGCGCACTCTGATGGACATGTCAGAAGTTGGCCGTTTGACATGATTCGAATACTAGGAAGAAATGCTGAAATAGATTTCAAACAATAAATATAGTCTTAATTCTTGAAAAAAAGTAATAACGATGGGTCTTACTTTTTGGACACATTAATTAAGTTTTACGAAAGCTACCTATTAGACATTATAACAAATAAAAATATAACAGGTAAATATCTTTACAAATTATTCCATTTTTTGTGCTTATTTAGAACACGGACGTTGATGTCATATAATGAAGATTTACAATGAATATTATTTTTTCTATATATTCTAAAATACCCAGTTTTAATATCTGTTGAAAGAATAAAGAGGCTACATTCCATTAATAGCCAGTCAAATTATTGCCGTACGTTTTGTAGTTTTACTAAACCACCAATAATTTAAAATTTCGAACCGTAACTTAACTGGTAACTTCTAGAAATCAAATTCCTCGAAAACCTCTTTTGCAATAGATATTTGATAAAGCTCCAACCGTAAAGGTACAAAAGAAATATGGTCAAGTCTTATTGCTGTGGTTTATTATTTTTGGTCGGACATGGACTTGGACATGGAGCATTGTGATTTGAAATCAAGGAAGGGGTATACATATTTGACGCTTGCCCTCTTGTTTTACATGCGGCATCCATATGTTTTCCTGAAACGAATACAAATTTGTGCATAAATTACTAGTTTCGTATTTTGAGGCATAAATTTATTTAGTTTAATAAGGTTTAGAAACAGGTGCATCCTATGAGATGTAAGTACATTCTAACAAAAAAAAAATTCTGCGAATTGATTATTTAAAATGAGTACTTAAAAATTCTTTTGGGGATAAGCTAGCACAACTGTCCTCAATATTCGCACGAAGTTTAAACGATATCTGTCATTTCGCTTGTTTACAATGCTCGATTTTTTCAGTTCATCTCAAGTGTGTTTTGCGATTTTTCCATGTGATGAAAATATCGAACAAACAATTTGTCTCAAATTTTGTGCTGCAAAAGAAATTTCGTGTGCTGACCTGAATAAAATTACAGGAATCGATTTCAAAAGCGGTCGAGATGTGGTCAACAATTTTCTTCTTCGACTGAGGTAAACGTCATTAAAGTGAAAAGAAATATAAGTTTAAGCAAGTATACACTAAACTTTCTGTATCTCAAGAACCAATTCGTATTATTTTACGTATTTTTTTTTTAACTATGAAAAGCGTTACCGCTCGAATAGCTCCGAAAGATCTAAATTTATTTCAAAAACTCATTCATGTAAACATTGCAGAAGATATGCGATAATGAGTCAATTCTGATATAACATTCAAAATAACTCATTACAGCTTGTGATGAGGCACGGGTTCATGAGTTCGACATGCAAACCAATTAAAAATCTTCGAAATGCGAAATTCCAACTGAGCCAAAACCGGAAGAAAAAGTCAAAATCGATCAAAGGCTTAACTTGGTTTACTGTTTTGTTTTTTATTACCAAAAATCAAATTCATCAAAAAGGCCAGATTGCGAAAAAAACTCATGAAACTTGAACCACGGTAATGCTTTATCTCACAACGTTATCATTGCGAACGAGTTTCTGGCAAAAAAAACTCAACAAATGTCATCGAACTGATATGTCCCTGGCTGACTTTTTCTCCTTCCGAAATTCAAACTACCACTTCGAAGCACCCATTTTCAGCCGATAAAAAATGGAACGGAAAATGCGCTTGGAATTATTCGTTGGCTTAAATATATTATTTTGCAAGGTTCCTACTTTGAAGGTGATACAACAAATAATTATTATTTTGTGTTTTATTGACAAATTCTCAGCACCTTTTTTAGCAGAATGTATACTTGCATTTCGTAACTCTTAAATGGCCTCAGCTTATTAAAGATGCACGAGTCTAAAGAAATTTCCAACTGACAGCCAACCAACGGATATCCATATGGTACCATTTATACTTCATATTTTTATTATTCCCTACGGGTATTTTGCTAGTTTCCCGGGCAATTTTCTTCTTTCCAAAACAGTTCCTATTCCCATTAAATATATCTTATATTTACACAATTACAATCCGTTTTATGAACAAACTTTCAATTTATGACGTAAAAGTTTCTCCACTTGTTTATACCAATCTTTTGAATATTTAGCCCATATTTATTTAGCAAATAAACTTTGCTTTTATATCATTTTGGCGTACTGCAAGCACACAAACACATATTCTGTGGCGTAATGTTGCTGCTGGCTGGCCCTTAGTTTGGTTTTGAAATATTTGCCAACGTAATAGATATGTAAATATTACAAAGAAATTTCCTCTGCAAAATTCCATTAGCGTGCAAATACGTACGAATAGTTAACTAAGCCAAATAAAGGAGTTTGCGAGTGTGTAGAAAGTTTTTCTCCTCTGCCCGAACATTTTTCTTGCTTTTTTTTTTTCTTAAATTTAATGTAAATTAAATCAGCGGCAGTCACAGTGGCTGAAGCAGAAAAAGTTGCTACAAGATCCTTTGTCAATAAAAATAAGAAGTTTTGCAGAAAAAAATAACAACAGCTTCAAATAGGAGCACAAAACTCTAACACAGATAAACGCAACCATATACGAGTATACTCCTATACTCGATACTAACAGCAATAAAGAAAGGTACTAGAAGAACTCCAGTAGCGGAATTCATAACTCGAAAAGCCTTCGATAGGGCATGTTATTGAAGATATGCCCATTGTGGAAGCCATTGGTGGGAAAGGTCTTCTCTTGGCGTTGTGCATAAGAAGCCTTATATTAGGTTCCTCGAAGACTGCCTTGAGAAAGCCTCTAATACCTAAGATTAAAATAATCGCGGTAGATGTCGTAACTTTATCGTGGAGTTATATGCAATAAGGACCATCTCACGATTTCACGAAAGTGAGTTTCTCCTCAGTATCAAACCCCGGCGTCAATGACAACGAAGGCTTTTTTTTAGCATAATTAATCAAATAAGCGCCGTTTTGTTCTATAATATCTCTCTTACAGAAACCCTCGTCCATTTGTCGAGTGACTACTGATGTGTGTGGCCTGGTGTTAGGAAACATGAGTTGGGTCCCTGAGGTTATATTTTTGCGTTGACACGTGTGGCGCCCATACATCGAATTTCTTTTTTTTATCCAGATTTATTCAAGTATTTTCAAACGGATTTGTACAATGTTTAGCTTCTGGGTAATCAAAACAGTGCTTACATGACAGTTGGACTTGACGATTTCCATCATTCAGCCAACATTTTCGACATTCGGACTTTCATCATCATTCATTATCGGAATAAAGTCTCCAAAAACGAAAGTTGTGCGCAATTGCCTATTATAGAATGAGGACGATAAACACTTTCCATATTTTCAAGCTTTCTGGCTTTCGTTTTTGCCTTCATCGAAGAAAAACTGTAAATTTTCTTTTTGACGGGTGCTGAAACAATGCCGAGTCAATCAATTCCACAGATGTCGGAGTAGTTTTTAGAGTGCAAAATCACTTTGCGTATTAAACAGATTCATAGACTACATAACATTTATTTTTCGAGAATCGTAACAAAAACATTGGATTGTCGCATAGTTGGACAAGAGTCAAAAGCTGAGATGGGACGATGTTTGTGTACCACCACCATGGAGTACAGTGTACCGGTTAGTTGCAAGATGGTGCCCGTGACAAAAATGTTTTCTCCTTGAATATTTTTCAGTAACTACAATTGCAGCAGTGTTATTAAAAAAAAATATGAACTAACTTCAGTTATTAACGCATTTGCTAATTCCTCCGTATTTCACTAACAAACAAAGTTTAGGAGAATATGAAATTTCTTCCAGAGATGAGTTTATCGTTTTGCCGAAAAGTATTTTCCTAATCTGATTCTCATACTTAGTATGTGATAATGGATATCTTTCTAATTCATTGCCACGCCTATTTGGGTGCGACATATATACATTTAATGTATACATATATTTAAATGCGTTCTCCTCTCTAATCTCTTGTTTGTTATCTTATGACTGAAAATTTACTTCACATAAGTACTTCACATAGTTCAGCAAAAATTGATGGCTTTCCTATAATTTCTAAGCGAAAGACAATAATTACACCTTAATTCAAGTTATATTTATTAAGTTCAGTAATTTATAATTTCGCTTCTTTCATTGTTCTTCCTAGCACTTTGCATACTTTTGGTTTCAAAAACGCCGATCTGGCAAGGCTGTCAGCAGGTAAATACCTGTCATGTGAAGTGTTATTTATTTAGTGAAAGGCTTGCCATTTACGAATATGGATCGTTTAATAACCGAAGAATCCGTAAAAATAGTTAAAAACCTACTATAAAGGCGGTGATTCAAACGTGGGCTGTCAATCGAACAAAATTTTCTTCACCGATGAAGCTAATTTCTCACTCGGTGGTTACGTCAACATGCAAAATTGTGGGGTTCAAAGAACCCATAAGTGAGTGTGGAAAGGCATTGCATTCGGAAAAAGTGACTGTTTGGTGCGCATTTTTTCGAAAACTGCCTCAAAAGGATCCACTGTTGCAACCAATCCATAGGCGGTAATTTAAATGAGATTGTAAGTCGTATATAATGACAAGGCCCAAGCATTATAATGAAATAAAAGTTTCATCGAAATCATAGCATTATGTGTGTTTTATTTAACTTTACTTGACAACGAAAAGTGGATTATCTTATATACGAGGTGTGTTCAAAAAATATGGTGAATTTTTAAATTTCGCTGACTACGTACATTCGACTTTCGATTATTATTTTTTTTATGTTGGTACGCTCGTCTCGAAGATATGTTGACGGTTTTATTTATATAGTATGTTTAGTTTATTTGTGAGAGGCGTAAATAAGAAAAGTGTTTTGCGTGTTCGGCGATTTTCTGCTATCGAAAAAATTGGATCAAAGAAGGTGCATCAAATTTTGTGTAAAAAATGGAATTAAGTGCGCACAAACATACGGTGAGAGTACTCTGAGTCAAAAAAAAAAAGCAAAAGATTTAAAAGTTGTACAAGTTTTTCACAGAAGGTCGAAAAGACATGAAAGACAACGCTCGCTGTGAACGCCCCAGCACATTAACATCCTATGAAAATGTTGAGAAAGTGAAGAAAATTGTTATGGAGAATCGCCGAATCACAATTAGAGAAGTTGCTGAGGATGTCGGCATATCGGTTGGCTCATGCCATGCAATTTTTTCGAAAACAAAAACAACATCGCATGAGCATCGCTCAGGAATTATTGAATGACGTCAACGATGATCCAGATTTGATTAAAAGGGTCATAACTGATGACGAATCATGGGTATATGGTTATGACATCGAAACCAAAGCCCAATCGTTCCAATGGAAGAGTCCAGGAGAGCCAAGGTCAAAAAAGCACTCCAAGTTCGATCAAATGTCAAGGTTTTGCTCACTGTTTTCTTCGATTACCATATCGTTGTGCATTAGGAGTTCTTACCACAAGATCGTACGGTAAATAAGGAGTATTACCTTGAAGTTATGCGCCGTTTGCAGGAAGCAATAATGTAATAATACACCTGCTCACTCCTCTTTGCTTGTGAGAGATTATTTGGCCAAAAACAACAACGTTATCATGCCTCAGCCAGCGTATTCACCATATTTAGTCCCCTGCGACTTTTTCCTGTTCTCAAGGTTGAAGAGACCAATGAAAGGACGCCATTTTGCGACGATTGAGGAGATAAAAACCGAATCGCCGAACACGCAAAACACTTTTCTTATTTGTGCCTCTCACAAACAAACTAAACATGCAATAAGGATAAAACAGTCAAAATATATTTGAGACGAATGTACCGACGTAAAAAATACTTATCGAAAGTCGAATGTACGTAGCCCGCGAAATTTAAAAATTCACCTTATTTTTTGAACGCACTTCGTATGTAAATCAGTTCAGCTGACGTAAATTTCTGTGCTATTTCAAATGTATTAACTGAAATTAGTCATCTATAATTATCAAAATTATTGTTATTTAAACATTTGCAACCGAACCATTTCAAGACATTTTATAAAGTACGGGAGTTACCAAATTAGTTGTATGTAACTGCTGTTATAAATTCTGCAAATAATGAAACAGCTTTTAGGTTCTTCAATTTTCGTAGCCGCCCCAAGAACATACTGTTTTTAAACGCAGTGAGAATGACTTCCAGATAGAAGGCCTTGGCGATTCCACTGCTGTGGTGCTAAACAGAGATACTCACAGTCATGTGCAGAGATCACAAAGCACGAGTAAGTAAAATCCAATTGGAAATAAGAATGGAAGTGAAATCAAACGAAAAGAAAAATTGAATCAAAAAATACAAACTTTTCAATTTGTATAGGATTTTTTCGTCATGGCGATGGCTGGTATTGGTTGCTTCCATCCACTGCAACGTACTGCTCACATTATTGTTGCGTATGGTTGTATGTGTGTGTACGTGTGCGTTTAAGTGAGATGATGATACAATTACATTCAAACGTTTGCATTCGGACGATTGCTACTCATATAAACATTTCGGGATATTAAAAGTGTGTTCGAAGTAAAAGCTTTTAAGATTTGTATTAGCAATAGCAACAATAACATTTGCCAGCATTACTAGCAGTCAGTGTTAGAAGCGAATGCTGTACAGCAGCAGCATCAGCATCAACACAACTAAAATCATTAAAAAATAGTGGCCATGAGACAAATACAGACACTGCGGTATACGAGGGTCGGTTGGAGTCTTTGGGAAGAGAATTTAAATATTTTGAAATATTTTCGATTATTTGAGAAATATTATGTTATTGTTATTTTTACTTCACAATCTTTTAAATATGAAATTGATTGGCCCAATATGAAAAAACTTACCCATGCGCGGAAAAACACATCTTAGGCAAAATGTATTGTATTAATAATTTCGAAATGAAACGTTTGCCCATCTTTATGCCTATCCATTAATATGGAATGCTAAAAAAAATCTGAACATAAAGTGAACTGTTTTCAAATTGAAAATGGAAAATTTTAGTAGCTATTGCTCTTTTCTTAATATCAAAGAAAAATTCTTAATTTTTATTTACTCATTGTCAAACGGAAATTCTCAAATTCGATGGATGTATTCCAATATGGCGCGCTCGCAGTATACGCTCTGCCGAAAATATCGCTGCTGTTAGTGACAGTGTGGCGGATAATCCGAATTTCAGTTCAGAGTGCTATGGCCGTCTGATAACTGACTGTGTGGCCTGCAATTGAATTTTATGAACTGGACGACATGCGGTTTCAGCAAGACGGCGCCACGAGCACACAATACGATCGATTTTGGCTTTATTGCATGAGAACTTTCCAGACAGAGTAATTTCACGTTTTGGGGACATCAATTGGCCACCAAGATCATACGATTTGACGCCGTTAGACTTTTTTTGTGAGACTACGTCAAAGAGCGAGTTTATAATCGCTAAACGTCGGAGCATTTAAGAAACCAACGTTCGTAAAGTTATCGCCGAGATACCGCTCGAATTGTGCGAAAAGTGGTCGAAAATTAAATCAAAATGATCCACTGCTGCAACCAGTCCATAGGCGGTCATTTAAATGACATTATATTTTGTACATAATGTCAAGGTTCTAGCATTATAGTGAAATAAAAGTTTCATCCAAATCATTGCTTTATGTGTGGTTTATTTAACTTTACCTTTGAAATCGAAAACTCAATAATCTGTTACTTCTCTTATCACATCAAAAATTAGATAAATCTCTTATATATACAAGAGAGATTAACATTGGGATGTAGGTACCGGTTATACAAATGTTTAGATAGGAATATCGTTTCAGCATCTCCTAGACTAAATTCATGAACGAATAGATTGGCTAAAGGAGAATAGTTCATCGGATGACAAAAACCATCCTTTGATGAGGGAGCAGTTGTTCGTGGAATAGTTTCTACATCTGGCAACCCATCATGGTTCAATTCCGCGTAGTGCTACCCATCACCTCGATGTGTCTGATGTCGAGTAAACGACGTCTTGTATATGCTTCTCAAACTGTGACGTTCGGAATCGGCGTTAAAATGTAGGTCCTGTTGAATGAGTCTATAAATAGAATGCGTGTAAGATGTTAGAAGATTCCATATCTCATTCATGTAATGCAAGGAAATTTGTTTTTTTTGTTTTTTTTTTTTTACTTTTAGAATGAAATATATCAATAGGACAAAATATTTGCAGAAATAATTTTAAATATAAATAGAAAATACTAAATATCAACTCAGTATAAATATTACCCTTGCAATTTCAATACAGTTTTGGGTCGCCTGTGCTAATTTTAGGTTAAAATGTTTCCGACAAATCTCTTGAACTAACAGAATGTTCTTTCAAATGCGAAATATCCATTTATATGAAGCTTGCGTTTACAATCTTATTTCAAACCGGCTTTGAATGAATCTCAAATATAATTTAATATCTCGAAATATACAACAAAATTAATCACAAGTGTAAAATATCCGATTGTATTCATTGAGTTTGCTCTCACTCGAAAAACAAAATATAACCACCTAATGTGGATAGAAATGTTGTTTCTTCATAATATCTCAAAAACAGTTTTCGTCATTGAAAATCGGTTTCTAGTTTAAGGATCTCCGTCAGTAAGCTATTAACATTTTGATCTTTACTTTGTGATAAATACATAAAATAACGATATATACATATGCCATTTTGATTCTAATTTCAGTTCAAGATCGTTTTTCTATTATCAGTTACTTATTATTCTTTCAAAAACTTACAAAATTGATTATATTGACACAGTAATTTTGGCATTCGCCAAAATAACATCTTCTGTGCCCATTTTCGTACCGGTGGGCAAACTCTCTCAATTGTGAAGTTATAGACTCTTAAGGTAGCGATGATGATGGGGAAAGCACAAACAGCCAAGTGCGCTAAAGATGGTATTTTAGCGAATTCCGAAATAGCTATAATAACTAATTGCCACTAGACAAACGATGTTAAAGTGAAATAAGAACTAAAATGATATTCTATTGAAGATGGACAGTAAATTCAAACACAAACAGTATTTAAAAATTTAATGAAATATCTTATGTAAACTGAAAATTTAGTGATTTTGCGAGAAATTTCGAGAAACAGTGAGAGTGAGCAATTGTAAGGATTGTTGGAAAATTTCGCAACGGGAGTTGTTTTTCGTTTGCAAAGGTTCCACACCGCCGTCATTCTTAATAGCACTTTCAAAACTATCCTCGTCCATGTAAATTCTTTGCAGATACACCAATTCAAACTGTTTGCCCAAGTGTAATTTCTTAAGTAAAAAGTAAACACTTTTAGCGCATACTTATGATTGGAAAGTTGTTTAAGTATTGATTCACCCTCATCCTGCAACGTTGATTTATTTTCTTTATTTTTTCTTCTGCTCCAAAATTCTTCTTCTGTTGGATCAATAAGATGCAGGTTCAGTACTTTTTTCTCTCTTTTTTTTGGAGATGGGGGACCTCTGACTTGGATAAACTTCAAGTCGGCTAACGTTCCCTCTGCATGTTTGTGTTCTTTTTGAGTGGAAATTTTCATTCATTTTCTTGTTAGAAATGCTAAAAAGTATTTGCTTACCGAATGCAAATGACATTTGTCATACTTATTTGGAAAGGAGAAGGCAAAGAAAACCAAATAAACGTAAACACAAATTCGTGAAAACGTTTCCGGTCTAAAAACTGACTAGTAGTGTACAGGAACACGAATGTCAAGTCTTTTGCTGTATCTGAATTTTGTGACCAAATCAAAAACAGTTACGGCATGAATTTCGTGTTTCCTGATAAGAGACACAGGAAATATGAGTTACCGCCAATTTCTTTTTCATATATATGTATATTGATATTTAAGCAAAGAAAAAATAAAATTATAGCATATTAAAATTATAGGCGTCAGGTCATAAATTATTAACTACTGAAGACGGTACAGAAATTTTGGTTGGTTGAACTGACTTATATATGCCTCCATCCAATGGCTTGTGTGTTGCTGCAAAGAATGCTCTGAATTAAATATAAATATCAGACGCAAAATTGCAACTTTCTGATATGCTCCGTTCGAAAAAGTGCAGAAAGACCAGCCACTTTCGGTAAATCGGCTAATTTGTATAAATTACATGGCAGTGCAAATTATTTCCATCCGCAATTACACTGAATATAATAAAATTGAATGAAAAATTCGAATATAGGAATGTATAAATCAAACTATGTAACTGGTATGGGAGATCCGTCGATTCGTCTCCTATATATTGTACAGGGTGGAGCACGAATCGTGCCGCAGTCTAACTGTAACTGTCAATGGGGACAGTTATTTAAAGATGTGGGAGGAAAAAAACTCCTATCCAGAACCGAGTCGAAGATCAAGCAGACTTTTTTTATGGGGTTATGTCAGGCAAGAGTTGTGCAAAACGAAACCAAGGAATTTGTTAAATTGAATCATTTCATTAAAGCAATAACAGAAGCAATCCCGACTTTAACATTTCAGGCCCCAATAAATAGTTTTTTGATCAGGTGTCACATGAACGACCATGGAGGTCATTGATGGTCTATCAAAACCAATAAGATATCTTAATATATAAAAACGTTCGTGTATATGTTTGTCCGACCATCAGATCTTAACGATTACAGCTACAGCAGCCATATTCGCACCATAGGGTCGGTTGGTGCCCGATTATGTTTTAATGAAGTTTGGGGCCGGTAGGTGGCGCTGGGGTAGGCTTATTTCAAAAATTTATATTTATGGTCCGATTTTACTCAAATTAAAAATGTATGTATGTTTCATCATTTTAACATTTTGTATATGTTTAAATCCAGTAGGCGGCGTTTCGAAAATAAACTTTTTTCCCTCCGATTTTACTCAAATTAAAAATGTATGTATGTTTGAACATTTCAATATCTTTATATATATAATTCTACTGTACGGGCGTTGTCAGTGAACTCCTCCTAAACGGCTGGACCGCTTTGCATAAATTTTTGCATATGCGTCTGGGTGGTGCCCGGGATGGTTTAGATTTACAATTCGGTCCAATTGGACAAAGGGGCGTGGTACCTCCCATACAAGCAAAAAATTAAAAATCAATTATTTCTGCTCCTGCTTACGGTATTTGAACAAAATTTGGTACATCGGTTTGGTGTACATATCTTAAGTGCTGCTGCAAATATGGTTGGTACCTCCTATACAAACCACAAATTAAAAAGCAATTGTTTCTGCTCCTGCTAATGAAACATTTCCAATAAAAAAAAAATTTGAAGGCAAAGCAACGTTTGCCAGAATTGTTATTTTCGTACATAGGATTTTATCGAGTGCTAACTTGCCCCAAAATAAGCCTATAGCCGCTGGTGCCTCATTTATGTTGTATTATAAAATATTGTACAAATGAACTGAATAATAAAAAAAACCCTTAAATTGTCCAAATTTGCTTGCTTTTATTTTATAGATTATCTGCTAGGAATAAATCCACAAGAAGAAATCAGGGTAGGAGACTTTTGGGACTTTTAGATTCCACCAAAACAAGCATCGATACGTGCAAGTAGCATCGATATAGTCTATTAAACGACTTCCTCGCCAATATGATCAAAATGCTCATTCCTTTTTATTAATCTTCAATCAAAGAAAGGAAGGTTCATATTATTCTATTGAGCAAGAATGGAATACTCAGGCAGACTTAAGACGCCAAGTATAAGTATCTTGACTATACGTATTTCATAACTTTTTAAATCGATTGTGCAATGTCCGTCCGTTTGATTGCTCGGTAGACACGACAACAATCGTATATCTCTATGGAACTTGTTAGAACTTTTGCCAGATCATAGCTGAGTGTGGTGAATGGGCTATACCGACCTACCTCTTCTGATCGAATTTCTGCAATTTAATTTTTCTCCTATAACACCTAATTCGTTAACTAACCTAAATGTTGGTGGATTCATAGTGTTTGACGAATTGAAAAAAATCGACATATGACCGATTTGATTCATATATTCTTAGGTCCATATCTCGTTGTGTCTTTGAATTTATCCTCTATGATTTCTAATAGATAGGCTGCAGTAGCCTGGATTTTATGTTCATTGTATTGATTTATAATTCCTAGTAAAATTTGGTACACTTTATGCGTTTCGTAAATTTAGTTATGAGATTTAAAATGGTTGGCAGTGCCACAACCTGCTATACAAATAAACCGATTTAACGAAATTTATTTCTTCCGCTCTAGTTCTTATTTTATAGATGGCGGTAACTTACACTTTTTACTAATCGTATTACATTACAATGCTTGTTAAGAAAAATGTGGACATATGACCGGATATTCATGCACTTTCTGGTACCCCCAAACAAATTACTTAATTTAAGCCATATGTTGAGATATGTGAAAGCTTCTTACGGGACCCACAATTTAACGACGATTACGAATGTCACAGTTAGACCCATTAAGTTGATCAATGCTCAGGCAATGATAGGTGGTTTTATGCGGGACTGAACCTGCGATCATACGGACGATAGGTGCATGTAATAACCATCGCGCCACGGGCAGTCGTAAATAAACCTAAAAATCAGGTATAAACTCTAACAAACATATATGTGCAGTCTTTAATATAAATTTATCATTACTATACAGCTTAAAGACACGAAATGAAATTTCGAATTTGAATATAATTCATGTTCATGAAATTTTCAATCTAACTTTATTCAGCCGGTACTTGAAACTTTTCTCTTTGTATATGCACGTTGTCCAAAGGCAACGCACTTAATCTTATAGTCTCCTTCAGAAAATCAAAAAGATCTCATATGAGTCGCACAAACAGAATGAGGTTGTCAGGGAACTTTGGGATGGAGTGAAATCATTGCTAAGGTATTAACTTATCTTTGTACGTGCAGCACGTTCATAAAAATTAAAAGAAGCTCCTTCAAAAATTCTGCATAATGACAAGAAGATATATACGGTGTATTTAAATAATTTGAATTTCTCTGTTTACCCCACAATAGTGAAGAAATGTTTGCCGCAAAATACGACAATTGAATAAGAAAAAGAGAAATCTCAGAGCATTAGCATACATGTAAAACGCCGGGTAGCGTAGCATCGGCAACGAGGCCAGGCAGTGGCACATTAAACCCCCTGCAACCCATCTCATCTGTCTAACTGTATGAATGCCGAAGGTGCCGCCGGAGATGGGGTTGATTGTGTTACACGAGGAATCAACCGCTTCCAAATAATAAAATGTGTTTGCGGGGAGGAAGTCCAAGAAGAAGTGTTTCAAAAAAGTGTATATAAATGAGTTGTTTTAAATATTAAACCTTCTTAAATATAAAACAGACAGCAAGGACATGCAAACGATGTCAAGGGAAACGGATGCCAATGTAGCAAGAGGAAGTGCCGAAACATGAGACGTAAGCCAAATGATTTTTCTTGCCTCTATGTCGTCATTGTCGTACAACACCAAAGAGCACAAGTAATCCCTCCCTAAGAACCGGAATAAAATTTCGGGTATAAAGTCGCACTCCACCCGCCGCCACCGGCCGGAAAAAAGGTTCTTCTCCAAAACAATGTTTCCCTTTAGTCAAATCGCATTTAATACCCAATACAGCCACTGCTGCCACTACTTACACATTTGGAACTGTTGGTGGCACTGGGGTTGGAGTTGCTGATGATGATGGCGTTGAAGCCGCTTCTACAACCAAACAAAGCTTGTGGTTGGCATAAATTATTATATGGTTAAGAAAACAACTTTAAATATATAAAATGAATATAATGCCACTCTACAACAGCTCGCGGTAGGAGAGGTGGTGAGAAAATTTTGAGAAACTAATGAACTAAAGGGACTACTCCGATAGCTAGTTAGCAGAACACATTTCAGAATTCAGAAATCGCAAGAAAAATGTTTTCGCCTTAAGCTTGAATATAAAGAAAATTTTACAATAAAGTCTTTGGCTCCGCAAATTGACTTAACTATTTCTCCAGTTTAAAATCGTATTTTTTGGTATTATTTGAAGATATCGCCCTTCAACTAAAGCGATGTTGAAGTGGTTTCTCCCCAAATCTATCAAAAACCAAAGAACATTGATTTTAATTTACCATTAAATAGTGACCAAATTTTAAAAAATCTGAAAATGGCTCATTTTTAGAAGCTGAATTTAATTCTTAAATTTGAAAGTTCTTTTCCACCGGAAAGAGTCACAGTCATCACCGCATAGGTTGACGTGTCAAAATCAAACAATTCTCTAAAATAGCACACAGATTTGTCAATCTTCTGTGTGAAAATTCTTATATTTTAGTATTAATCAATAATCAGTCCAGCATTTCGGGCAGGCCGTTAAAAATGTGAGCTTATCTCTTTTTCAGAAGAATATATGGTTTGTATTTAATGAAAAAAATAGTTTCTATATTCTATGAACAAATAGATTATTGAAAAAAGAAGCAATGAAAACGGTCATTCATCATCATCACCATCATTATTATTAGTTGGATTCAACTAGATCGATTGGATACTGTGGTATCCATTGTCATGCAATTAAGCATATCAGATGCGCACCCTTCTCATATATTATCAGCCCTGTCACAGAATTTCATTCGGAAACATTTTAAGTTTTCTAAGTCCGATTGCTCTTTTTTAAATTTATTTTTCTAAATTTACTCATTTTCATTATTACTAAGAATGCCACTACATTTTCCCCTAAATGGAATAACTTTTTAAGCGAAGCGTTGCCACCTATTTTTTCGGGCAAACCACTTTTTTCTTCAAATTAAAATAAAGAATTATTCATAACTTGCCACATTGACAACCCAAACAAAAGAAACGACATAATTCGTATAAAATTTTAGTATATTAGAATTCTGATTATTTAAAATTTATTATTTTATGGGAATGCATACAAATGTAGCACAAGAAAACATTTTTATCGAATTCATGGATTGCCATAAGTAAATAGTTAAGAGCTTCCTGAAGTAAAATCGTGCTCATTGGTCAGAATTAATAAAAAAATAAATAAATTCTTGTGGTTCAGAAGCAAAGATTGATACGGTAATAAGGAAACCAGGGCAGACTACATAGTTTATATGAAGAAGAGAATGTGCCATAATAAGGAAGAATATAATAAAACACCTGAAGGCTGATAGAATAAATATTTCCCCCCCCCCCCCCAATTTTAAGGAAAGAAAAAGTGCAGAGAGCGCTGTTGGCGCTAAAGTTTTTTAAGGAGTGGATCTTAGTGAATATCTTCGCTAATACGGTAAAGAAGACAACAAAGTCGAACTCTATGTTATTTCCTCAATATAAAATGGTAGTAGAAAACCAGGAAAACCACACTTTTGGGATTTAACAAAATGGATCGGAATTACTATGGAATTAAACCATTCTGAACGAATTCTTGGACAGACTTGTATTCTTTTAATTTCACGATTGCAGCAATTCAAAGCAACGTTTCAGTTTGGTTTTTAACTTTTAATGCTTAAAGTATATAGTTTTCTAATAAAGAAACGCCAGGGATTTTACATTTTTGGGAATTAATAAAATCGATTGGGATCTGAAGTACGCGACCACTTATATCGTGTTTTTGACTGCCATGCGGAAGGAAGGATGAATTGACATGAAAACCCAATATCGGTTTTTAAAACCATCAGGTGTGTACGTATAAATGGAATGAAAAGCAGGTATGTATGCCCTCATCCTACGGTGGTGATAATTTAAATCGTATTTTCTATAATGTGGAAATACCAAAGCTAAGCTAAAATGTTGTTGCTGCAGTCAATCTGCATGCACACCAAATACACTCAATCCGTCTTGCGGTTTGCCAAAACTATGAAACCTCATTGACATCGCATAAAGTATATAAATTCCATTAAGTATATAAATGCTCTTTCATAGGCAAGTTAATCATGAATTGGGGTAGAGTCGGCAAACTGCCGCTTGAAAAATCAGAATATTTCAAATATTATACTGTTTAATTAGAAACTACTATTTACTTAAACGTAATTAAATATGACAGTATTGTACAGATACGATAAAAAAATCAATCCAACTCATTTATTTTTAAGGGACCGCATTAACAATGAGTCGCGTTTATTGAAAAATTCTAAAAAAATATCCGGTAAAAACCGGATAAAAACTGTTTAACCGCCATATAAGGTAAGAGAAGGAGGTGTTTCTGACAAGGCCCCTTATTGAGCGGTGGATCAGTGCAACTTCTTGTATAATGTGGTTCATAGGTGATACAAGTAGACGAAATTAGTCTAGCGAGGGAAACTTCATCACACAAGCACTAAGTCTAGTTTTGAAATAATGGGCATTTTCAAAGTTATTTATATATCAGTTACCAGTGGTTAATAGTTATCGAAAAAGGCCATCATGGCTCAAAAGTTTTTCAAGCGACTAACTGTGGGCTCTTCTATCGCAAGATACTATGCAAACAGGAATTTTCATTGGAATAATGCCAAAAGCCTGCATGTTATATTTGAAACCGCCGGTCTGGTAAGGCTGTCAGCCGTTAAATACCTGTCATCTAAAGTGTTTGCCATTTACCAATATGGACCGTTTAACAACCGCAGAACGCGTGAAAATAGTTAAAACTTACTACAAAAGTGGTGATTCAAACGTGGGTACTTTTCGTGCATTACGAAGTGTTTATGGTTGTCATAGTAGTAGTAGGTCGATTACTATGCAAGATTACAAAGAAATTTGAAAAGACTGGATGCGTTACAGATGTGATGAAACTTGTGCATCATTGCAATGTACGCATTGATAAAAGTACAGCTTCCATCAGTGAAAGTGGGGCGGATAATCCGAATTTCAATTCAGACCGCTATGGCCATATGATAACCGACTTTTACTTTGGTATGCAATTGAAGATTATGAACTGGACTACTTGTGGTTTCAGCAAGACAGTGCAA
Organism: Philornis downsi; assembly: GCA_019455685.1. Classification (NCBI taxonomy): domain Eukaryota; kingdom Metazoa; phylum Arthropoda; class Insecta; order Diptera; family Muscidae; genus Philornis; species Philornis downsi. The sequence goes on along the minus strand of JAHXMU010000683.1, from coordinate 4,830,790 downwards.
CGAGCCACACAAACCGACCGATTTTGGCTTTATTGCATGAGAAGTTTCGAGGAAGCATAGTTACACCTTTCAGCCACGTCAATTGTCCACCAAGATCACGCGATTTGATGCCGTAGAGTTTTTTTGCGGAGCTACCACAAAGACCGGGTTTTATAGCTTTATGTGTGTTTTATATAACTTTAGTTTTGGAACCAAAAAATGGATAACCCGGTATAATACGCTATGACTCGCAAGTGTTGTGATGCAGCAGAATAAAAATTGTTCATACCAAAACATACTACAGCTTCCGAAAAATGGTTCATTTTCAGAATTTTCATGATATTTTTACCATTTACTCATTATTGAAAGCTATATAGTGGTGGAAACTCTGTAGCTGCCAGGAAGGCTTCAAAACTTCCTAATAGACCGCCCAAATTGTGGTCGGGGCTATTTTAAAATACTAACGAATACGAGTTTCCAATGGAGAAACGGGCAAATTCGATGTATAGGGTGGCGCACCAATTGCGCCACAATAAGAAATTCAAATAACTTTTGTAATCAAAAATTCAATTAAAAAAATTAAAAAATTCAATTTTATTTTATATAACTATTTGGGTTTGAAGATGATAGACCGTAAATGACCTAAGTACTCATTCACGCACATGCGACACCTGATCAGAAAATTATTCATTGCGGGATGGCTTCAATTATTGTTTTAATAGGCTGCTTCAATTCAGGCTTCACATAATCCCACTGAAAAAAGTCCGGTACGATCAGGTCAGGTGACCTTGGGAGCAAAAGTGGAGTTTCTGGATATTAATTTGTTTGGGAATTTTTGGAATTTTCGGTCTGGCTATGTGCGTTCCACTTTGGTAGAACAAAATTCTGTTGAAACGTATACGTCATTAACGCATTTCTAGGCAAAAAGCTTCTTCAACATCTTTTAATGACGATCCCCATTAATAGTTGTCAGTAGCACGATTCGTGCGACACCCTGTACAATGAATGAGAAGAAGCCGTTTTTGACACTTATCGGATGATGATATGATACATCGTCCACGACATCATGGAATATAATACATTTATATCTGTACACTTTTTCTCTTTAACGTAGTGGAAGTGAAGAAATTGCATTACTTATAATCGGAAGCTTCGAAGTCAGATATGAAAGATAGCACCTTCCAAATTGTCGCTACAATTTTTATCTGCAGCTAATTTTTCTCTTCGACAAGTTCAAAGTTTTTTTTCACCCGAAAAGCAATTGCCGTGAAAGTCATACGAAAATTATAGAATTTTGCTTATTTCTTCCCTACGTAACGCTTCACGTCAAATTTTCCATTGCCAAAAATATAGAAAGCTGTGAAATATACGATATTCAATATGAACAGTCATCATGACATCGGATTAGAAGACTCGGACTAAAAATTACACCATGTAGATGAGCATCATTTAAATACTTTCTTAGTTTGACTACTTTAAAAATATTCTTATCTATTTCCACAAACTCAAGATATTAAACCAGTTTGGAAATACTTCTGAAAACTGCATTGTCTGATTTTCAAAATGACAGCCAACGCTTGATAAGGCTTTCTAAAATGAAACACTGAAGGAAAATCAGAAATCACGAATACGGATGACAAGTACTCGTATATTGTTACTTTTGTTATAATTACCAAATATATTTTCTGTGAACAAAGAGTGAACTATTTTTACAATGAAATGTAGCGATGTAAAATATGTGAAGCAAATATATGTCGATCAGAGGAAAAAAATGAAAAAGACTAATCTAATTAGTGGGAAGAAGCAAATGAATGTGTGATTCTTGGCATGGACGTCAACTCGTACGAATAGGCGTCTCATTTACCATAAACGATATGAAAGTTACATTTCAAGAATCGGCAAAATTAAGCACATACACTTTGATTAGTATGTCGAAAATTGACCACTTCAGAAACTATTCCACACAGACAAGGAATTACCTACCAAAGTTCTACCATAACTGGAGGAACAAAACAGGATACTATAAGTAAACACATAGATTTGAAATGCACATTGCGTATGTGTCTATGCGTTACGTATGCAAGTATGCAGCGTCCTTCTTCTCAGACACAATGCGATATTTTCATCGAATCGGAGCCTGTTTGAGTGCAGTTTTTCATATCCAGATACGGTTATTGCGGCTGTGGTTATATAATTCACAACAAGTTGCCACTGCGTGTCTGGAACATCATGATTAGGTGGATTTTTCATATTAATGAGAGAACTCGTGGGAATAGGCACCGACTATGTCAGTGTTTGCAGCTCAGTGATGGTGAGGTTTTTTTCTGTTTTGCTACGTGTGTTTTTCAGGATTGGAATCCGAATCTAAGTAAGAGGCACGGATAACACACAATTCCATGACGAAATTAATATGAAATAATATATATAATTATATATAACATTCGCCAGTATGTATTCACTAAACTTATTACACTTTTCCCCAAACCAAACCATAACTACAAACTTTTCGCTGTTCTTGGGGTCGCTGGTTTCGTTAGTGCCTCTTCGTCTTTCTCAAAATACGTTTTGGTCTTTGATAAAATGAAGGGATTAACTTGTTACTGCACGAGTGGTTTGTTATTCATTTTCGCCTGCTTTTTATTTAAAATATTCGAAAAATTTTAGCAAAACTCGCTGACATTGCTGACGCAAACACAAGCACACATAGCTCACGCGAAGAAAGGACAGTGTATCGTTTCACTGTTTAATAGTTGTAGTGTGTCATGATATGTTGTATTTACGAGTATATATGTATATGTATGTGTGTATGAATTAGTTAAATTTGCTTGCATATTAAGATTGTAATACCATAAAGTTCTTATATAAATAAATTTGCATGGCTTCTCAGCACAAGCTCCTTGTCTTTTCATTCCTGTGGTCGAGAAATCTGTGCTTCTTCAACTTTGAATGCGGGAAAAGTTTGAGAAGAAAAGAAGTTACGCTTGAGAAGTGTCCGATTAATTCCATTACATTTAATTTCTATATGCCGTGTCTAAGCTTATCTAATATTTTACAACCCATTTAAGTGGTGATTAGGATTAAGTGATTCCACAAAAAACAAAAAAAAAAAATAAATAAATAAAAAAAAAATAATAAAATAATGTTCTTTATTATATCCTCTTTGGAGGGAATGAGGATTTGTCTCATTTTGTGTGGCGTAAAACGCAACCCCTAGATGAAGGCGTTTGAAGCGCTAAGTTACTTCGGCCCAAATATGTTTCATAACTAATTCAGTTGCCTGTCTTTCAGGTTGGCAGGCACGACAACTGTCTTTTTGGAGCTTATTGTAACCTTGTATTGGCTCCGAGACGCGAGTTGGAAACAGATCTTATTGAGCAAAATATTGTACCACCTAGCACACAAATTAACCAATCTACCGAAATTCAATGGAAGGCTCCAGTAAGCTAAATTTTTATTCATTGTACTGTGTAGTATTAGGCGGTGAGTGGACCTTTTGTAAGGTCGTGGTGTAAAGGTATTTCAACACGTCTCTTTCTATTACAATGTTTTACTTATTGAATGTGGGAGCAAACATTTTAATTTGCCGGGGAAATTACATTATTTAGGAGCTCTGTTTGTTATTTTTGAGAAAGCTGTTAATATATCCAGTTTTTTTACTCACGGATTTTTCGGCGGAAGATAATAATTAACTTAACTTATCGTTTCTTAATACCTTTCTGCAGAGTTCACCCCTAGCTAGACATTAATTCGACTTGTTTTTGTTAAGTGTATATGGGGACGGTGGAAAAGGTAATAATAATCTCAACTTATGCAAAACGTTCCAAAACGTTCCTTGTTCTGGCAACGACATTAATATTGTTCCGACAGACTTTGGTGCCAAAATAAATTCGAAATTTCAGTCTGTATAGTAACAAATTCGCTGACGAATTCTGATTACGGTACCAATTAACACCAGATTTCGACATAAATGTGACCACAAAACACTTTGGTTATCTACCGATCACAAAGTGATTAATGAAATTGATCACGTGGTGATACATGGAAAGTTTGCTTCTAGTGCCAAAGGCGTAAAATCAGTGGCGTCAATGGAATGGAACAACCACAATCTACTAAAACAAACGTTTCCCATTACTACGATACAACTCTTCTAGTCTTAACTTTCCAGAAATACAGCGCAAAGCAAGGACTTTTACGCAAATTCAAATGTGGATTGGTTTTGAGTTTTACAATATTTAAAAATATAACAGTAGTTTGATCTTGATTAATATCAAAACAAACATTCATACTTCGATTCCTTTCTTGCATGAAAAATAAACGGAAACTCACAGTGAGAGTTGAGACGACAAATCTATAGCGAAACGGAACAAAGAGCTTCTTAGTCTGAATCAGAATGAAACCTATTTTTTCCATGGTAGAAAATAAGTCTGAATTTTAGATACCAAGCTCTTAAAAATTTTCTCAGCTGCCTACAAATAAAGCCAAAATCAAAATCAAATCAAAGCCAAATCGGAAAAGATAGAAATATTTCATACAATTTTTTTTTCTAAATTGTAGATATGAGGATCTCAGAACATATACGGCGACCTACAAATGTGTTGTTAGCTTTTTGATTTGAAAATTTTAAATTAAGCACAACCAAAATTGAATCAGAATCAAGAAATGAAAGCGAAAAAGTGGTTGTGGAGGGGGAGAGATAGAGAGAGGGACAAAACTAGGGAAATACAGGGATAGAGATGAGCTCCGAAAATAAAGAGGTAAATAGTAAAGTTTAAGGCTCAGAACTTAATTCTCTTTACGGATACGCAAAGCATGCTTTAATTGCGGAGGGAACACTTCTACATATTACTAATTCCGGCTGCCAGCACAGATGAAGATATCACGCCAGTTTCCAATGATGGCATATTCTGCCCAGCCCCGGTCCCAAGTGAGATCAGAAAGATGTGGATGTTGACGCCCCACTGTCAGAGTGATTTGTAACCGGCCAATGAGCTGATAATGAGTATACATCAGCTCCATAATTCGATTTGCCTTAACATGAACTACTTATGTTTAAAAAGGCGATGTAAGAGTTACTGTTAAGCGTGAATGTCTGAAGCACATTCTATCTGATCCAATTAGACCTTATCGATGCGGCTTTAGATCCGGCAAATACACGAAACCAAGTTATTTGTTCAAATGAATGCTGCGTGAACGTTCAAAACTTCAAAATTCGATGAAGTTAGATTCTATTTTAGGCTTCTTGGTTTTAGCTCGATGAATAACTTACTTATACATCAAGGATATGTAAAATCTGCTAAAAAAAAAAAAAAACAGGAGAAGCCGTGCCAGTCAATTCCACGACGGGCATAAGAACTTGTTAAATTTTTAGTCGGGAATTAGGCCTACATCCGGAGATCCAACCGATGCAAGAGCTGAGGGCAAACGATTATAAACAACACCGTGTGTTTGGTGACTTCGAAGCAAAGATCGATCTCACTACAACTCATGTTCAGCAGCAAGACGTATTTTTGAAAGAGCGGATATTCGATATAAAAAACTGCGGCACTTTGGACGATGCCAGTACGCACGAGGTCCAAAAGAAAGTCAAATTGATACCTTGATTATTTCTTCTTATTAAAATTATATTATGTAAGTAGATATGAACTAAACGTGTTTTCAACTGTGCTACACTGCTCGACCAATTTGGTCGACTTGATCTGACAGCCGACATCTTGCGATTTGAACCAGTTATTCTTTTCCTTATGGAGTTTCCTTAAGCCTCAGATCAGTGCCAGTAGCAACCAACAACAGTTGTCCTTAAAGTCAACAATAACCGTGCCATTTCTCAAATTCAGCTATGCATCAAAGTCAGTGAGAATTGGACTTATCAGATGCATGTCTGCCTTTTGAACGATATTATATTCTACATATACATATAATATCATTGATAAGCCCTTCAAATAAAACAAAAATGAGTTCTTGTCCAAGCAGATGTAGAAGTTCATAGTTTGATTTAAAAAAAGTGTAGCTCTCACAAAAGTTAGTGATTGGGAATAACAAACGACATGTGCCTAGGATGTCTGCTCACGAAAAGTTTCTGATAAAAAGTAAGGCTCCTCATGATAAAATAGTGGATTTTTTTTTAATTCCCCATATTCAATTTACATAGAAACTCGTCCCCGAACGTTATGTTCCCCATTCCCCTTATTTGCTTGCTTTTGTTAATTCTCCCTTTCGTTAAATATTCCAAAGTTGTTAAGTTCATGAACTTTAAAGTAAAGCATAAAATTATGCTTATAGTATTCATATATCCTTGAAATACAATTCAACCCTTCTACAACAATTAAAGCAATTAATATTCAAATTGCATTCCCTTGTTGTGTTAAACCCCTATGAATGTAATTAAAATTTTTCCTCGCGACACCATCAAAGCAAAACAATCAAAGCGAACAGAATCCGAAAACCAATAGATAAACAATCTATTCATTTAAGCGTCTCAACAGCAACCTAATTTACATCTTCCCACAGAGCAAACAATGCGAAAAACCGATTCCCACCGCGTAAAAGGCAAATTATTACAACAATAATTCAAACTTATTGCTAATGATTTTCTGCTTCTTGTTGCTGTAGTTATCCCACTTTGTGTTTTTGAAATTAAGTGTCTGGTAGACAAAGTGGTACCTGAAGCGTTACGAATATTAATTATTAATTTATTAGCACATCCTTTCGCCGAACACCTCGCGGGCAGACAGGATAAATATTAATACAAATAGCAGCTACTATGTACAGAGCCGAGCGTCTGCACAATGTCTGCTAAGTTACCTTTGGCATTTGTTAATTACCGCAAATGCTGCACTCACAATCCTAGGTAGACTTTTCGTACATCTTAAGCCATTCCCTACGGAGTGGCAGAAAATTTCGCTTTCTTGAGTTAACAAGTAGCAATCAATCTTAAAGACTCTTCAGCTATGGGAAAATTGATCATCAAACCACAAACAAACAAATAAATTTCCACAACGATTCAAGCAACTGCCGCCTGTACATATCGTATACAATTCTCTAATATCCTTTACAGCTCTTCAATGCATTACTGGATGCTGAGGATTTGTATTACTGCTGTTTGATTGAATCTTTACTCCAGCAGAAGTGGTTGTTGGTATGTAATGTAAACGGAGTTAAATTATTATCGCAATTATCTGCTGCGCGTTCTCAATTTCCGAAGAAATGGTACTAGTAATGTTAAGTATTATATTTATTTTCTACCAAGGAACCTTTGTTTTACATTCCCCTCTCAATGGAGCGATGAAACCGTGCACAGTGTTATTATATAGTTTGTAAATGGGTGAAATGTATATGTGAAATCTTAAAAGTTTTAATTGATTGAAATTGAAATCACTAAAATTATATGGGAAAAATGTATGGTATAAAAATATAAATTTTCAATGCAATTAAAACATAAAAATAAGTTGTATACAACTTCTTTGGAAAGTATCACGTTACTCAATGAACGTTTTATTGAAGTAGTGTTCTGGTATTAATAACAACATTAGCATTCTGCACTTTTTAAAAACAGCAAATGTATCGAATTACTGGCGAAAACATTTCTACGCGTACACTCAATATAGCAGGATAAAGTTCTCTTGGGCAGGAGGCTGCCAGAAGAATGACTTCAATTAGTTTGAGTTTCCCTGAGACTCATAAACTATTGAAAAAATTAATTTTATTTCAAATTATTGCAAGCGGAAAAATTTTCCTAACGTCTAACTTGAGTAATTATATTACGAGGGCGGTCCCAAAACTGGCCAACCTAATAAAGAAGACACACAAAAGTTGGCAACAATTTTCTTTATTTGTCAACATAATCTCCTTTTAGCTCGATACAATATTCAGCGGATTCAATACACTGTTTGTAGTAAGAACTATCAAACTCCTTAAAAAACCTATCAATCGCAGACTCTAGCTATTTATTGTTGGCAGATATTTTACGATCGAACCATCTTTTCAAGTTTGGAAATAGAAAATAGTCCTAGGGAGTTAAACCTGGCGAATAAGGTGCGTGATGAAGCAATTCAAACTTTAATTCGTTAATTTTGGCCAACGCCATCCATAGTGGATGTGTGAATAGTGCATTGTCTTGATGAAATAACACCTTTTTTCTCACCAAATGTGGCCCTTTGTCCATAATTTCATTACGTAAACCCTGCAATAACTTAGTAAAATATTTGCCGTTGATGATTTTTCCTTTCTGAAGAAAAACAGACGCCATGATCTAGCCTGGAGACGGAACCGTCTTAGTCTTTTTGGACACGATTTTCCCATTCAAGCACATTTTATGGATGTCCTTAATAGTGTCTGGCGTGGACACCTCAATTGGTCGACCACTACGGTCCTGGCTTGTCTTGGCAGCCTGTACCGCCTTGTTTAATTCCTGCTACTCAATATTTTACAACCGTAAATGAAGGAGCGGACTTCCCCACAGTACAACCTTATTATGACTTATTTTTTTTTTTTTTTTTTTTTGTTTACAAATTCACTGAGATCGTTTACTTTTAACGGCTCAAAAAAAAAAAAAATAGACAACGTGGCAGCTTGAAACTTAAAACATATGTTTTGTATGAGTAATCAAAATAATTAGCTTGATTTCACTTTAACGGGTTCTTTTGCAGACCTGCTTGTTAGTACGATGACAAATTTAGTTACATAAAATATACTTGCAAAAATCAATTAAATGTACGAAAAAAATTAGTACAGAAATTTCAATCATCAATCACGCAATGCAATGGTACAAAAGCTAAAATTATTAAACACAGGATATGTACTAAATTCTGCTAAAACTAGTATAACTGAATAGGAGATAGAACCCTGTTTGTACGGAAATTAACATTAGCAGAGGGGCAAAATTAAATTTCGTTCAATCGGTAAAATTTATCTGTGACCACTAGATGAATGGCAGTTTGTCCATCTCAGAGCTTAGTTGGCGGGTTAAATCGACCATTTGTATGGTAGGTACCACAAGGGAAGCCACAATGAAGTTCATTTTCATTCACAAAACCAGGAAGTGTAACTGAAGAAAAATATGCGCTTAAGAATGTATGGGGCAAATAGCTAATTTTTATGAGAGGCACTAGAAGAATTTCGGAAAACTGATCTTTTTGTATGAGCGGTATTAGAGGGGATTGATCGATATGGCCCATTTATAATCACCGGTCCAAGCCGTAGACAAATTTCAAGAAATATCGTGGAGATCTGTAACAATTATGCTATATATCAGACGGCCAGCCGGCCAAACAGTTGGCCATAGCTCAATCGACTTAAAAAATCATGAAATGCGTTCTGAACTCCAGACGTTTACAATAAATCGGACAACACTTAAATGTGGCGCAGTTATACTAAATATAACGGATTTTGGTATCTCGATATAAGCAAAATTTGCATTTTTGTGTGAGCAGTCATGAAAAAATTGGGAATGGCTCTAACGTAATTTCGTAAAACAACGTTGGTAGTAAAATTGGGGCAAGTCCTAAGAACACAGGGCTCCCAATCCAGGGCAGCCAAAAATATCCAATGCTGCCAAAAAAGAGAAATTTATTTTATTTTTTTTTTTTTTGCGTATAACATATACAGTGTTGAAAAATGGTAAAGTAGAGATTTGTAAACTTTCAATAACGCTTATCACAATATACTATTCCAAAGGTGTTACAGATATACGTTGGGAGTCTTTATAACGATGACGTGGCAAAAGTATAATAAAAAAGAAGGTTTAAAAACGCCGTCTTAGAAATCGGTTTTCTTAAAATGGAATAGTTGGGTTCGGTCATATTTCTCAAGTTTCTTTAATTGTATCATGCAAGTTCCAATCTTTATTAGCGGTCTGTGATTATTTCACAAAAGCCCAAACATTTTCAATAATGTTGAAATTCGGACTTTGCAGTGGCCAAGTTGGTTAAGTTGCTTAAAAGTTTTATAGGCAACCATTCCTTGTGGCATGGAACATTGTCATTTTGTAAAATCCAATCGGTAGTACGAAAAATATTGCTGGACGATGGAAATACATGGTCAGGGCACCTTTTCCATATTCCAAAACATAACTGAACCACCTCTGAATCGATTCAGAGTGTCTCCGTGGATTTTGTGGTAAATGCGTAATTGAACCATGGAACAGAAATCACGACATATCTGTCCACAAAATGTTATGCCAAAATTCAATCACCTGGCTTACGACACTTGTATAAATTTTCATTCTTTTTTATCTTTCGTTGAACCGTCGATTCATTTATTTATTTTTCAATAAATTCTTCCAAGTTTGCTTCGATGATAACAGAATTTAATGATGGATTCTCTTTTATAACCCCCATTAATTTTCTGCTCTCTCTAAAGTTTGCAACTGGCTTCCGTCACGTCCTCTTTCCATTGGACGGATTTCGGTGAGCCTCCCTTTTCGTAAGTAAATTGTAAATGGTTCCCCGTGAAATTCTTAAATCTGGTAGCGATTTCTGCCCACATTTACCTCTTTTGTTTTAGTCATTTTAATAATTTAATATTAGAAGCAGAAGCATAATTAATAATTTGAATGGTGCTCAAATAGTTTCGACGCAAACCAAACGAAGCCGTTTTAGGAAAATATCCACAAATTTTAATTTTTTTCTAAATACTTTTGATTATGGCTGTACACAAAGAGATAGTACTTTTTACTAACTGGCTCTGGAATCCCATGCACTATCAATTTTTATAGAATCGGTGCAAGTATCACTAAAAATATGTCTTTTAATGATACTTTTGAAATGAAATGAAAAAAAATGAAAAAGAAAAAAAAGAGTAAGTTTGGAATATGCATGGAAAGAACGCGCTTTTGTTGATGTTAGTTGCCATTATCTGCGACAATTGGTCCATTTTATATAAAATCGGGAAACGTGGAACTGATCGCGCACACATGAGAACCAATCATGTGACTGGTTTTAAGTCAGTCAGTGTTAACATATCGAAATTTTGAAGCTTCTGTAAGACAGGATTACGCATATAATTTCACTTCGGCTTTTTGGGTGTTTTATGTCAAGAATAGTCATCAGCTAATTGTTTTTTTCTCACTGTGCGGTCGTGCATTCAAATGAGAATCATCTCATTATCTCTGTTGAATCTTAACAAAAGCTTATCGAAAACAAATAAAAGAAAATGTAAATTAACATATTTTACTGAAATGGAAAATAAATATTGTCTTACTACCACAATGAAATACAAATTGAATCTCATTACCTCAGCAACAACAACGGCGCCAAGGTAGGAACCTTTAAAATACAATGTCGTGCTCCAACCGATTTAAAAAAGCTATAAGTGGCTTAACTACCATTGCAAAAATTGTTCCAATTACCAGTACTGACGTTTTACTAAAAATACAATCATTATAAAGCACAATGCTCTTAATCCTAAAAGGGGAGTAGGTGTAGGCGTAGCAGCAACGCCTAAACACAAACTCGAAGAATTGTGAGTGATACTCAGTATTTCTATTTGAAATGCAAAAGATTCAATTCAATGATAAAGACCTCTCTCGACAAACAAAAATCCGCTTGTATAACATTGCTCAGAATCCTGGGTTATGACGCAAGCGGATGGAAGTACTGATTACTTCCAGTTTTCGAGAGGGAAATACTCCGGAAAATATATGGACCCATAAACGTTAATGCAGAAAACGTAATTTCATACTGGTGACGTCAATTGGCCACCAATGTAATGTGATTTGACGTCGTTAAACTTTTTTTTGTGGGGCTACGTCAAAGACCGTGTTCATGAGGATAATTCTCAAACATGGGGGCATTTGAAGATCAACATTCGCCGAAATGTGAGAAAAAGTGGTCGTAGGTGATCATCTAATTGGCATTGTATTTTGCACATAATGGCAAGGTCCAAGCATTATAATGCAATAAAAGCTTAGTCGAAATCATAGATTTATGTGTGTTTTAATTAACTTTAATTGAAAACGAAAAATAAATAACTCTATATAACAAAAATTATAACAAAATGTTGTGAAAACTTAAATTCCATATGGGGTCACTTCATTGTCTTATCAATTTCTTCATCCCACTTTAATTCGTATAGGTATTTCCTCTGGAGTAATCGGGTTCTGATTTTCCTCGATTTTGCATCTTAAATTGTTTAAAGTGCGCTGTGACTCATTCATTATCTTTCTTTTTATCCATGCCCAGAGACTTTCTATGGGCCTCAGATCAGGACTTGTTGGGGTCCAATCAAGAACATTAATATCGTTTTCTTGAAACTAAAATTTAGTTTTATTAGCGGTATGTGCTGGAAGACATATTCGCCACAATCACCTAACCATGGTGCTACAAGAGGAATAAGATGATTCTGTAACAATCTAATGTATTTTTCAGCTTTTGCATTTCCGTCTATAAATGAAAGCTCTGCTACACCCTTTGCAGATATGCATTTCCACACCATTACACTCCTCGCTAAAATTTATGGTTCTACATACGCTTGCCCATAACAAGGTTTCTTTCCTTGCACAACGGTAAGCATGAGCACATATAACAAGAACACATATCCTCCGAGTTATAGTTTCCCTGTAAAGTTGGCACAAACCTCATTTATTATTATATGAAGGGTGATTTTTTAAGATTTAAGTTCTTCAGGTTGGCAGTTCTTCAGGTAATGGCGTCCAAACATCATCTGTCAAAGTGAAAAGCGTCCAGTATACTTTCCAATTCTTCATGGAATGACGAATAACCTACCACAGCGTCCAATTTTTGGCGAATGGGCCTTACAAAAGCTAAATGAAAATTCGCAATTTTATCGAAACATTGTGTTCATCGATGAGGCTCATTTCTTGCTAAACAGATACGTAAACAAGCAAAACTGTCGCATCTGAAGTGACGAACAGCAGCGAATGCATCCCGAAAAAACGACATTCTGTTGTGGCTTATAGGCTGTGGCATCATCAGTCCATTTTTCTTCAAAGGCGACCGTGGAAAAAACGTTACCGTCAACGGCGGACGACATCGAGCCATGGCAAGAGATTTTTTTTGCCTTAATAGGCTGAGTTGAACTTGGTTGACATGTGGCTTCATCAGGACGGTGCAACATGCCACACTGCTCGTGAAACAATGGATATGTTGAGGGACGAATTTGATGAGCAACTTATCTTTTGATTTGGCCCTGTCAGTTGGCCCCCAAGAACTTGCGATTGAACGCCTCTTGTCTATTTCTTGTGGGGTGATGTCAAGTCGTTAGTCTATGTGGACAAGCCGAACACTATTGAAGGATAACATAACACGCGGTATTCTTGGAATACAGGTCGAAATGCTCGAAAAAGTGACATAAATTGAACCTTCCGAATGAACATTTTGAGACGGAGCCGCGGACAACATTTACATGAAGTTATCTTTAAAAATTAAATGGCAAAGACCAATTTATCGATTCCAATAAAAAAAATTAATATATGATGCAAATTTGAGTGTTTTATTCGACTTAAAAAAAACTACAAGTATTTTTTCTGGTCACAACTAGCTTTATTTTTCATCAACGGTATGCTCAAATGTCAGTATGGAGTATGTGCAAGTATGGGAAGACGAAAATTATGTAAAGTTTCCATGTTTTATCGAAAAAATGACAAAAATTGGACCTTCCGAATGGACATTTTGAGACGGAGCCGCGGACAACATCTACATGAAATTATCTTTAAAAATTAAATAGCAAAAACCAATTTGTCGATTCCAATAAAAAATTTTAATATATAATGCAAATTTGGGTGTTTTATTCGGTTTTTAAAAAACTACGATTAAAAAATCACCCTATGTATATCCTCCTCTCCTCCACCTCATGCATAAATCTAATGCGGACATGATTTCAGCTTCTGGTTCCCATCCATTTCATGTAAGTACCAATATATTTAAGTTGCTCTAATTTATAACCAGGACATCCCCGTAATAATTTTCCATTTTATTTGTTTAATTTGGATGTTTTCTCTCCCTGATTTGGTTAGTGATTCCCACTGATTCATGAGAAGAGCGCCGAGTAAACACACTGCTTTAGAAAATAAATATTAACTTAATTATTTTAACGTACAAATCTATGGGCCATGCTAATTACGCAGTTTATCTTCATTTTAGTGGACCCTCCAATATTCATTAGGGAAAAAGGAACGAAAATTAACTAAATGAAGAAAGTAACATAGCAAAAAGCAAAACAATGGCACAACAACTGGTAATAATATTGCTGCAAGAATTTGGTTAACTAAAATTACAACCGGAGGGCATGGTGTTGCCCATAGCATAGTGCCACAGGTTGGGGCAATGGCAGTGAATTGCCCGGAAAGATGTTGGGAGCGATGTTTGTGGTCTGTTAGTGCGTAACGACGCAAAACGCCAATATTCTTGAATTTGGCTTAATTAGGTTACAAATTTGAGCGTTATTTAATTGGTAACACCAAGTGTAATCAATTATACGCACACAGACACACTACTTGTTACATTATATCATCTAGGTTCGATTCTAGATTCACACAACTACCAATACATTCTCAACTATACATTAGGCAAACATTCAGTACGCATGTGTTCGTGTGCTTGTAAGCGTATTTAAGTGGACACACTGTCTTGTATAAACGCTTATGTTTGCACAGTAGTTTGAAAATATTATAAACTTAAATTAATTGAACAGAAGAATTGGATTAAAGACAAACGAACAGGCGTCACAAATACGGCTGCATATATAAGTATATTTAGCTTTAGTCGCAGTATCGCGGATGGTGTCCCGATTTATTATAAAATAAATTGTCGTGGGCAAAGATCATTTTTCTATGTGGCTCGCATTAATTTTGACTATTTTTGGTTGACGCATTTAAAAAAATGGCAAAAAAATTGGTCATGGCACCACACAATGTCTATGTCATTTTAAGCAGGCAGTGCTATGTTTGTGCCAATGATTTATATTATAAAAGTTATATCGATATGCGGCACCACAAACATGGCGTTTTATACAGGGTGGCGCAATAGAACGTGCATATTGCATCATCTTTTTTTGCGGTGTAGAAAAGGAGCGAGCGGGGGGGGGCGCTTACATTGTTGGGTTGGCGGGCTCATGGAGTTTTAGTCGCTATGACGGGAAGCGTCGCGCATTTTGCGTGCGCGCATTTTACGAGAATTCTCGTTCATATATTGCTACTAGGCGACTATATTGTGCTGAATATGGACTACGGCGAATTAGTGAAGCTACGAGTGCTAATTTAATTAAAATATAGGTAAAGCGTTTTGAAGAGACCGGTTCAACATTTAAACCACAAGCACATGATCGCCCAAGAACATCTAGGACCGAAGACAATGTTGAGAGAGTTATGGAGCCAGTACGAGGTAATCCACAAATGTCGACTCGCAAGAGACCGTCTGTCTAACAATTATCGCGACGAAGTTTGCAACGAATTTTAACATTGGATCTTAAACTGCATCGATATAAGCTGCATTAGCACAAGATTTGAAAGGGTCTGACTTCATAGTCGTAGGGAGGGTCACCATTTAGATGATGTTATTTTTAAAAAATAAATTCCAGTTATTACTCTACAATGCCTTAGATTTATTTTAACCATACCTTTTGTATTTACATATAAATGAAAGCTTCAAAGACATCATAATTCGTAAATCGTACCCAGTTTAACCTAATCTTTACTGATTTGTTATTATGAATTCTAGCAGAATAAATAAATCAAAACTCACAAAATTAGGAGGATTTTTATTGAGAATTGTGCTGAAATTTGTTTTTTAACTATTACATTATAACAAAAAAATTACTATACGTCGAACAAAGGATAAAATATAACTTATCTCAAATAATAAATTTCAGCTGCTTTGTTTTGGGGCATTCAAGCATAAGTATCACTTTTACATCCAGGATTATTTGTAGCAATATGAAATGCTAACCTTAGATTCTATAAAGAGTATATATATATAGGTACTAGTGGACCCGGCAAACTTCGTTCTGCCTTCAAAGATGGCAAATTAATGATTTACAATTTACAATTTTTTAAAAATTATTTAATTTAAGTCAATTTAATTGAGATTTAAAATTACTGCAACGCGTTCAGATGTACAACGTTCTTTGTTTGTCTGTCGGGAAACATAGAAAAATGAGAAGTAAAATAAAGTCAGTATTTGAAAAACTTAAATTTTCCTATAACAGGATCAGAAATAATGGTTTGTTTAATTTTTGATTTCTTCGGGTGGTACCATGCCTATTTGTCCAATCCTGCCCATATTTGCAGCAGAAGTTACAATATGTACACCAAACTTATATACCAAATTTTGTTCAAATACCGGAGCAGGAGCAGAAATAATGGATTTTTAATTTGTGGTTTGTATGGGAGGTACCACGCCCCATTGTCCAATCCCGCCCATATTTGCAGTAGCACTTAAGATATGTACACCAAACCTACGCACCAAATTTTGTTCAAATACCGTAAGCAGGAGCAGAAATAATTGATTTTTAATTTTTTGTTTGTATGGGAGGTACCACGCCCCTTTGTCCAATTGGACCGAATTGTAAATCTAAACCATCCCGGGCACCACCCAGACACATATACAAAAATTTATGCAAAGCAGTCCAGCCGTTTAGGAGGAGTTCACTGACAACGCCCGTACAGTAGAATTATATATATAAAGATATATATATATATATATAATTCATAATCTATCTATAATCACGTCCGCCCGGCGGCGTGTCCGTTGATAGGACAGCAGACGTCAAATCGCTAGAGCTAGGAAGCTGAAATTTGGAGTGAGTGTCTAAAATTCGTAGGCAGGTCGAGTTCGATATTGTGCAAAATCGGCCTAGTAGGAAATAAACTTGACCGTATAGGAGAATCAAAAATACACTCCAATGAAAATGGGCATTTGTCAGTTTTTACAATTTAACTAAAATCAGTACACGTTGTAATTGAACAGGTACTACAAATAATTGTGGACGCGGTTTTTAAAAGAAAAAAATGATAAACTTACCTATATGAGGATCAAGCTTTGGAACAATAGACGTTTCTTTAACCAAATATACCAGTCATTCATTAATTAAACGCTATATATGTTGTAGTTTATATGTAGATGCGGGAAAAGCCAACAGCTCAAATTGTGGGCATTATTGAAAGATTCTGGAAAAAAATCTGACCTTTCTGACTATGAGTGGCTTTAAAGTCAATAGCACAATGGAGCAGTAGAAAAAATTGATCATACAAGAACTAAAATCAAATTCATTTGTAAATATAATGATAATTTTTCAATTTATAGGGTAATTAAAAGCAATTTATTGGAAAGGAAGTTCATACCACTGTACCATATTTTTGAACTCACCCTCGAAAATTCGAAATATTGTTAGGACATTTATTGAAATAATCGCTATCAACTGAAAATTTTATGAGAATTTTATATTTCATTTACATTTACAGAACTTTTGGGGAAAATTTGCACTGACGATTTGGTTAAATGTTGTAATTAATGTCATATCAAGTAGTTTTCATTAATATTGCAATCGTCCAAGGAGTCGCTCATTTTCAAACGGTCGGAATGGAAGTCACACATTTTCGAACTGCAGGAGTTAGACTTCGCAACCCTGCATTTGAGGAATTGCATACCTACATACACAAAACAAACCGTAAACATTTTTAAATTTAATTTATGTACGCCTCCAATACAACATAATGGCATTAAGCAACATTTTTGTATACTTGGTTCATCAAAAAACATAATTTGATTGTTTAAGCAAAATATGCCTTCTTGTTTACAATCATAATAACTACCAATGCTTGGTTCTACAAACAATTCGTGTAGCGATTATCAACCAGATTTTTAAACTCATCTTCATACTGAGTGTTATTTAAGAAGTATTTGATAAACGCGAGGCTATTTAGTCAGAGTTTAGAAACCTGAGATCAGCAGATTTGCCCGGAATTGGAGTAGGAATAGGAATTATTAATTGAAATGAAAACAAAAAAGACCCCGTATATATTTTCATATTTCCGGTCGTTATTAATTTTTTTCTGACAAATGGAAACTTTACATAATTTTCGTCTTCCCATACTTACACATACTCCATACTGACATTTGAGCATATCGTTAGTCTATGTGGACTTGAAAAATAAAGCTGCTTGTGACCAGAAAAAAATACACTTGTAGTTTTTTTAAGTCGAATAAAACACTCAAATTTGCATCATATATTAAATTTTTTATTGGAATCGATAAATTGGTCTTTGCCATTTAATTTTTAAAGATAACTTCATGTAAATGTTGTCCGCGGCTCCGTCTCAAAATGTTCATTCGGAAGGTTCAATTTTTGTAACTTTTTCGAGCATTTCGACCTGTATTCCACGAATACCGCGTGTTATGTTATCCTTCAATAGTGTTCGGCTTGTCCACATAGACTAACGACTTGACATAACCCCACAGGAAATAATCAAGAGACGTTAAATCATTCGGCTTCAATTCTTGCGTGAGTTGAATTTTATAGTCTTTCAAACCCAAATCGATGTATAAAATTTTCTTTGTGGTTTAGTAACACATGCCCAATCTCTGAGAACGGCGACGAATTGACATTTCACGATCGTCATTAACACTGGTCGCTAAGGCTGCAATAGTTTTTTCGGTACGCACTCTATGCATGCGAGTCCATAGTTTTATGTCCAAGAAAGTAAATTTAGTGCGAACTTTGGAAATAACAGCACGAATTGTTGATTCAGCATATCGATTATGACGACCATAAAATGGTCGTATCAAATGATGCACATTTGTCACAGAGCACGTATTTTGATAATAAATTTCAACGATTTGCAATCGTTGCTCGTTTGTCAGTAGTCATATTTCCATGATGAAATGGCAGAGTAAAAATTAAATCATTTAAGAAAAAACCTCATCTGAGCTTACTCTTTCTAAATTTTTAGACACATTAGGCGCTCCAAATACAGTATCCCTTGGTGAAAATGTGGGGAACTAGGGAACTTTTGGATTTCCTGGAGCGAACGATGGCTTTTGGTTTATACGTGTGCGAGCCCGAAATATCACAATAAATTTGTAGAATTTCTCACAAATTATTTACCGAGGGTAGAAACATAAAGAAAAAAAAAACACCAAGAATTAGCACGATGGAATTGAACAATATCTTTTCTTTATTCGAATTTAAATAAATTGTGCGGAAGCTTACCAATTTGAACTAGCTCGTTTGAACTCACGGTACAAAAAGTAATGGCAAAGCGACAAAGAGAGTATATAAGACCGATCGGAGCCATCTTTAGAACAATCGGTAACACACTCCACTCAAACTTTTAAAGTCTGAGGTGATGTGTGAATTACGCGGTCAAGCCATGAATTTTCGGCGAGATAACATTAGGGTGGCCAGGCGGATAGTAAACTAGGTTGAATATGAAAATGATCAAAAATGCCGTAGTATATTTTGGCATCAACGTTACCGCCCGCCTTGCAATGCCGCTGCAATGAATGAACAATAACGGATCTATCTTATATATACTCTCGTCGATATTGAAAGTTAACGATATTCAAAGTTACATTCCAACGGACTGATACGAGAGGCTCATCAGGAAATTCATTTAAATTAAGGTATAGCTCGAATTGTGACTTAAATCTAGCTGTTTTACTTAGAAAATAAGAAATCAGTGGTGTATGTGATAGGAAATTCAGTTTATTTAATTCAAAATTCTTCTCTTTAAACGATGGACGGTATGAATATGGCGAAAAATTTACGTAGAACATGAGCCGTAGATCATCCATCAGAAGATAGCGGCCTGTGCAGTAGGTAGCCCCGGTCTGGTGTACTGCCCTTCGGTGATGACCTTGGGATAGGCGTCTACACCAACGATGATATCTATCGGGGCAGACTCATAGAATTTAAGGTGCGCACAGAAAAGGTGCGGAAAGTTCCGCTTGTACTCCTCTGGTAGTGACTCTGCCGGCGTACGCATTGCCATCCGATAGTCCACTCGAAATATTGCCTTAACCTTGTCTTAAAACGAGACCGAAGTATGAGTGAGCAAATCGTTTCGTCCTTCAAAGTTAGCGTGGTCAACTTTAACTGTGTGACCAACCTGCGTGAAATTCGACTTACCGGAGACCCGGAGTCGAGGAGGCGTCGTGCCACGGCCTTCACCGATGTGCCCTCAATTTTAACTAGGACCGTCGGCAACAAGATAACGCTGTTCTGATTAATCAGCGCAGACAGCGATGCTGATTTCGATGTGGGTGGTGTGAAACTAATGGTCTTAAGCTTCTGGAGGCCAATTTCTGCGTCGTTTCCAACTTCGGTAAAGAGAACCACGATCGCGAACAAGGAGTGCAACAGCGTGTGGTGAAATGTACTACAGCGTTTACACCCGTGATCACTGAAGCAAGTGCCATGAGAAAAGACGTGCGCCAAACAATTAATGCAGTACTTATGCCTTCGGACAGCTTCCTCTCGATCAGTCCTGTCCATGTTTAAGAATTTTTTACATGATCAAAGTGAATGGGGTTTTCGGCATAGCCGGCATATATATGGTGTGGTTTTACTCGAACTGGTCTTATATGGACGAGACTTAGCGACAGAGCGACTGTTGTTTTTTTGACAGTTGGACGATTTGGGCATGATTACTGAACGAGTCGAAAAAGAACGAAAAGTAGAAAGTATGGAATTTGAAAGATTAGTAGTCGGACGAAAGAACGACTAGTTTGATGATGGGTCTTGTGATGGTACCCCGCTGGGTTATCATATCGGCCGCCCGAACACGATGATCAGTACCAAAATATGTTTTGGAATCTCGGCCAAGGCACCAAGAATTTAATGAACATTGTCCTTTGCGATTACAACCAACGTGTTTCCTTCAAATTATCCTCGGAAGATTGCCATTTGACACGCTTTTGCAATTCACGCAAGAACACAGTTTTTCATCGAGTACAAAAGCTCTGGTGGATAGCCTTGAGCCTCTGCCATCTACTGAGAATTAAAGCTGGACGTTCTTCGGCTCGACGGGCGCAAGTATCGGAGAACCAATTAGGGAGTGTCCTGGTGAAAAATCAGAAGGCTCCTGACACATCGGGGATATCCGACGCGAAATAAGGCAAGCTTCAATTCTCGTTAAAAGAGTGGAAAATTTCTCGAACGTGAATTTGAAGGAGCTAGCGAACTTTCGGAAATGGGACTTAAAGCTTTTCACACCCACTTCCGACAGCCCGCTCACAGGGGGGAGGTTCCTGGAGGAATAAAGTGCCAGCTAAAGTTTTGAATGGAATAGTTAGCTGCCACATTTCAGATGCCCCAACGAAGGTCGTACCATCATCGGAATATAAATGTAATGGGCATCCTCTACGAGAGACGAGACGATTAAATGATGCCAGGAAGGTAGACATGGGCAAATCGCTTCAAGGTGTATTATTTTTGTCGCAAAACACACAAAAACGCAGACATAGCCTTTCGCTATGCGACAGGCTCGTCCGCTGTAGCTTTTGATGTCAAAAGGACCAGCGAAGTCTAAGTCGGTCCGAACAAATTATCGCGAGAAGGTCGTTCTCTCAGAAGGAAGAGCTGCCATGAACTGCTTTTGACAACGCTTTTTGTAGAGGTAGTCGTCCTTATCAAGTTTTTAACCTTCGGAATCCAATAATGTGTACAAATCATTCTAAGCACCAGATGATTGCCACCATGAATGGTGACCTGATGAATGAATTGGACCAAGAGTCTCGAATATTGGCATCCATATGGCAGAATTATAGGATGTCTTTCGCTATATGAGAGACCCGGCGATGACTCCAGATGACCACAAGCACGAATTATGTTGCTAGAATCCAGGAACGGATTTAGATGCAAAAGCGAACTAGTGGAAGATATAGAACTCTTGGAATATAGCACTTTATATTTCCCCGGATAGTAAGCCTTTTGACACATTTTAAGTAACCCATCTCTGATCACAGATATTTCTGAACTAGTGATCAAAGTAGATTCTTTGAAGAAATTCGTACGAAATTTCGGATGAGTGTGATGGAAGAATCGATACACATATGCAACCACTCGAAGTGCCCCGGCAAATGATTGAAATCGTTCAACAATGTCCTCAAATTGTCGGAAATAGAAAAAATAAGTTTTTACTGCCATACGCTCCAAGTCCGTCTCTGAAATAGGAGAGGGATTGGAATTCGGCCAACAATTAGTCGAGTCGCGGAGCCATGAGGGTCCAGACTACCATAAATCTTTGGTTACTATATACTGAGTAAAGAGTCCGCGACTAGCCAGATCAGCAGGATTGGTATGCGAAGACACGTGGAACCATTTGGAAGAGTTAGTAATCTAAACGATTTGTGAAACTCTGTTGGCAACGAAGGTCATCCAACAGCAAGTAGACTTAGAAAGCCAGGGGAGAACAATGGCAGAATCTGTCCAGCTGAATATGGAATACTTTGGTGCATCCAACATCGGAAGTAAGCTATCTATCATTTCTGCTAAAAGGATGGTCCCACACAATTCTAACCTCGGAATGAACAATGTTTTCACAGGGGCTACCTTGGTCTTTGAATAGACCAGGCGAGTGGAAGTACCTGTAGCTATTCATATATATGAAGCAGCTGCGTATGCTTTCTCCTCAAGCATCACAGAATCCGTGGAACTGGACATCAGAATCTGAACTACAGTCGATCCATCTTGGAATCTGGATCTGATCGATACTCGCATAAATGGATTAGAACAACTTCCATTGAGAAAGACTGCTAGGGGTTAGAACCTCATCCCAATCAGTGCGCTTAAACCGTATTCTCTGCGTCAACATTTTCGCAACAACTACATATATGCATGGCGAAACCCAACCCACGGGATCAGATAATTTCGAAATTTGGGAGAGAACTTCTCTTTTAGTATTTGATGAAGAGACTGGAAAGGGTTTTGTTATGAAATAAAAGGTGTCAGAATGAGAATTTCAGTACTGCTCTCATCGAAGTCTAGAAAATCTTCGCACAACAAACGATCGGATGAAAGATCCGCCAAGATATCCTTTGCATTTGCCGTCCACTTCCTCAAGGGAAAACCAGCTGATTCTAGAGCGGAATTTAGCTTATTTTTTGCTTTAATAGCCATCGAAATAGAATGAGCACCAGCCAGGGCATCATCCACATACATATAACTGCGAAGAATACTCCTCACAATCGGATGGTTGGCTTGCACATCATCAGCTAGTTGGAGGAGCGTACGAGTTGTTAAATACGGAGCACAGTTGATCCCAAAAGTCACTGTTTTCAATTCGAAATCTCGAACAACTTCATCTAGATTGTTTCGGAATAAAATTATTTGGAAAGGAGTATGTTCCGAATGAACTAATATCAGCCTATATATCTTTTGGATGTCGGCATTAAATACGAACCTAAAGAATCTCCATCTGAGGATAAGAAGAGTTAAGTCACTTTGCAGTACCGGACCAGTATGCAAAATGTTGCTGAGACTTAACCCATTGGAGGATGCAGAAGAAGCGTTGAAGACCACGCGAACCTTCATGGTTGTGCTTTCCGGTTTGATGACTGCATGATGCGGTAAATATTAATGCGGAGTATTTTTGTTCAAACCTGGAGCCGACACTTCGAACATATGCTTCAGCCGCGCGTATTCTAGAACTACGTTATCATACTCTTCATTATGAAGGAATTGCGCCATGGCACTTGCTCTGGATTGGCCAACATGGAAAGTCTTTTGGATATCCTTCTTTGAACGGTAGATCTACAACATATCTACCGTCTTCGTTCCGCTTCGTAGTTGCAACGAACAAATCCTCACAGAACTTATCTGATGCCGCGATGAAGTTCTTTCGTGGAAGATTCTCCACCTCCCAAAAACGAGAAATCTCTTTATCTAAAGAGAGAGATTTCGTACAAATTCGAAACTAGGTTGGGGCCAGTAGGGGGACGAAGAGAAACTGGGCCCGTTAAGATCCCTCCGAAAATGGTTTCATGGGCAATTAATGAACCACAGATCTCACGCTTTACATCAGATAGCATAGTAGAGGGTACGAAATCACCTCCAATGAGAATATCAAGTTTGAACAATTCCAGTTCCCGAACTAGTGGACTGCATTGAATTTGAAGAAAATGGAACGGAATTAGGATTCAAACAAAAACTGATGCTTGAGCTAGCTGACGGATTGGGATTTTGGACACTTGCGGATTATATGCGAGTTTTTCGGGCACAGTGGGCACTTTGGTGAGGAAACATTATTCTGGAATGAACTAATTTTCCTGGCGCTCTTAGAATTCGAATTTGTATCGGACGGATTTCTTCTGCGATCGCTGGACTTAGGCAGACTTCGAATTTCTGATACTGACTCCATTGTCCGATGTCGATTTGTTAGAAAAGAACCAAGAGCTGACCATTTCGGAATTGAAGTTTTGTCAGCTAAACTTTGTTCCCACAGAGTTAGTGTTGAATCCGGAAGGCGATTGGAGCACAAGAAGACAAATATGGGATTCCAACCTCCGACATCCATGTCCAATAATTGCAAAGCAAAAATACATGAATTCATTTCGCGTTGGAGATCCTTAATAGCCTTCCCGGATTCAGTTGCGATGAACGGAAGACTAAATAAAATCTTTAGCTGCCCATTTACAAGAATTCTCTTATTTTCGAATCGATCGCAAAGATTTTCCCAAGCCAATTGGTCAAAGGACTTCCCAGGACTATGTCGCGTGCTTCATCTTGTGTCTTCTGGCTCAAAAGGAACAATTTCTCAACCGGACTGAGGCGGAAATTTTTTATGTACACCGCAGTGAACATATCTCGGAATGTGGGCCAAGACATATAGTCCCCATTAAAGACCTCGGTTTCGCACGGTGGAAGATGAAAAGAATAGCCGGAATGTGTCTCTGAAGGTTCACATTTTTGAGAAAGACTGATAGGAGGGGGTAAAGGTTCCAGCAGAGCTGACTGGCTCTTGAAACATTCGCAAAGCTGAGCCAATTTTGTCAAGCACTTGCAGTATGTTACATACGTACTTTTATACTTGGGCCGCAAAGTCTCAAACTCTGAGGCTTTACCTCCGTGCTCAGCCCCTGCGTCATTGCCTTGACTCTCAATACCATCTTCCTCTTCATTGTCTCGATCATGAAGATGTCTGTCGGATGCCGTCCTGTTTGCGGACCATGTCGACTTAAGCTCTTCAATATGAATTTCTACTGAAACAGCAGAGTACAGAGGAATCCGCATCGAACTCTACGAGACGATCGGCTAAACGACTGAATTCTCATTCATTGATACCGAAAATATATCGAAAATTAAAAACAAATTCAACTGGAAAAATACTAAGTTAAAATTGGAAACATTAGTGCGTACACTTTTGAAAAATAAATTTCAAAACAAAGCACGAAATAAAACCAGAAGGAAAAAATATTTTCAAAAGAAAAATACAAAAAAAATTTAATTTCTTGTATTTATTTGAACAATGAAAAATACGCGAAAGCAAATGAATAGCAAGCTAAAAACAAATTAAAAAATAATAATACTCAAATTTGAAAAAAAAATAAAAGAAAAACACTTAGAAATCTTAACTTTGAGAAAGAAAAATATTTTTTTTAATTTGTAGAGGAAAAAATTGTGCATATTCGGGAATAAATAAAATTTTTATAAAATTTTTCCTTCGAAAAAGCTTGATATTACCACAATTTGTTGAATTAAACTTGAAAAAAGTTAAGAGAAATATTTGCACTTAAGTGTCACAACACTTTGAGTGCCAACCAGGATGGAATGTAAGGTGTATGATTACTTAACTTAATGACCGAAAGAAAAACTCACATTAGTTGTAATTTGAAGGTCTACAGAATTCAATTTGAATAAAAGTAATAATTAAAATTAAGAAAACGTTAACAACATAATTGTACCGAACATAGGGCACTCCACAGACTATAGTGTGCGCCGTCGAATGTTAGAATAGCCCCTTACCGGTAATCGCGATGAACGCAAAAAAAAATATACAAGTACGTTGAATCGCGACTCGAACGGGTTTTAGGGTGCTATCCAGAATATCAAAAAAGAATGCAATTACTCTCACTCTGCGTCAGCGTCACTGAAAGGAACAATTCACAATATACGGTACACGGGACTGCGACGTCGGTAGCCAAAAAACAGCGAACAAAGCGGAGTAATGCCGTCGATGGACAATTGGAGTTATCTCGATGCAAACACAGGTATGTATGCAAATAGGTATGTAATGCAAATAGATATGTAAATTAGATTGTTGGTGTGTGCATGAGATGTGCAATGGCAATGGGAAATATACATATGTATATGTATGTTCGATGTTGTGAGATTGTTTTCGGTGATCGGGACAGCTACAGGCGTTCATACATTCGTACATAACTCTCTTGTTTTTGTTGCCACTCCACGACAAA